>JAOWBW010000899.1:548067-623788 GCA_026119855.1 Campanula takesimana
GCAGTTTCTTGTTCTTGATCGTGGTTGTCCTCAGCTAGATAAGCATCGACAACAATGGTATTCTTGGGAGGAATACAGGAAAGGATTCAGGTAAAGATACGTGATAGGCCTATGTGCTTCTTGGTGAGTTGGTCTAGCCTCTCACTACTACTTGACTACTTGTTAACCTGATCCGATCTTGAGCTTGATTGACCTATTGAGTTGGCTTAGCCTTTCTATACTTGTTACTTGATGATACTTAATATATGTTACGTGAGTATCTACTTGTATTGCATGATAACATGTCATATAGCTACATGTTAATAGCTTACTGAGATTTATCTCACCCTTTTATTTGTTTACATTCCCCCCAAGGAAAGCAGGGGATAGTATGCAGTGAGGCTCGACATAGCTGGGACTTACTCAGCAGGATGTTCTTGTTTGAAGCTAGTGTCCTTTTAATACATTGGTAAGGACGAGAGGTTGTATGAGTTATTAAACTCTGGGCTTGTTTTGGGGTAGACTCGTGTAGTACTTGTTGTCTCTAGTCAGTTCTTGATGCCAAGCTTATTGCTAGGCATGTCTTCCGCTGTATGTAACCATTTTGGTTTTAATTTTCTTGGTCTAGAACTCGTTGTGAGCTATCTTAGCTCCCTACTCTTGAGTATATATATCATGTCAGTTTTGTTTTTAAACAGGTATTGTTCTGTTTCCCGTTAGTTTCTTGTTTCTTGTTAGATTTACGCGCACCAGGTTCGAGATTCTATTAGGAATCCCAGGATTGAGGAACAGGGACGTGTCAGGTTTGGCTCAAACCGCGGTTCGGAACCGAGCCGAGCCAAACCTTGCGGTTTAGCTCGGTTTTTAAACTTATGCGGTTCAGCTCGTGTTTCGAAAATTGGTGAACCACACGGTTCGTTTGGCTCACGGTTTGACCCTTTAAGCCGAACCGAGTCAAACCGAGCCGAACCGTTTCGAGCTGAACCATGAGCCGAACCGTAGAGCTGAACCGTTAAGCTGAACCGTGAGCTGAACCGTGGAGCCCGAGTCATTAAACCGAGCTAGTTGAACCGGTGAGCCATATTATAGACCGTTGATTACCTTGGAGTAACCAAAGTCGCATATTTTGACACGTGTGTGCCACACTTCCATCTAGTAACGTATTTTCCAGTTTAAAATCTCTATGACAAATTTCCTGTCATATTAATGGATATATCAAATACAGTACTAAGAGCACAAATTGTAATATTAACCGTGAAGGATGGATTAAAATTTTATACTAGGTCCTAAACCATTGAATGACAGTAACTGACTCCTGATATCAGCTGCTGGAAGAAAGAAAAATCTTGCCTGTTCCAAATAAAAAGAACCAACAACAGTGTCAGCAACAACAGTATTGTGCATTCGTTGAAGCTCATCAGCATGTATTCAACTACATCCATCCGTCCAGCACGAATATCCAAATTGGCTCTTGATTTATGTCTCTGGTAAAGAGCGAAATTCAGACATTCATTTTGGGACGGGATAATATTTTGAATAACACAAAATAAAGGGTGTTAAATTGCCTCGTCCTCGTTGAATCTGCCAGCGTTAGATATGCGCTGGAAAGTTCTCCTCCAGCAGCATACTCCATGACTATTGCTAGATGGGTGGTGTTAACAAGACCTGAAAATGCCCTCAAACCAGTTGAGATAGTTAGCATTCAATTTGTTTGGTTTTATGTATCGACTGTCTTTAGGATATGTGATAGGATGTTTATGTTGTAGGAAACAGATGGAGTTAGACATTTTACAATGCCATTGATGAAAAAGAGTTCTTAAGAGTTGTGGTTCAAACCGCGGTTTAAGCCGTTAAATCAGACCGTGGTTCAAACCGAGCGAGCCGAACCGTGATGGTTTACTCAGCTCGGCTTGGACTATTTTGTGGTTCAGCTCGGTTTGGGATTTCTCCAAACCGATGTATAGCGTTTGGCTCCTAAATTACCCCAAACCGAGCTAAGCCGAACCATTTCCACCCCTATTAATTACTGAGTCCACTTTTTCTTTCAAGAAATCAATGGAAAAGTAGTAACATATTGCTGATGTTTATTGGAAAAATTACAGGTTGTAATAAGTTTTTATTGATATATGTCAGTGATAACATCTATTTATTGGTGGAAATAATTATCGAAAGTATAATACTGCTGACGTGGAAACAATCATCATGAAATCATGCAATCGATCGAGTCTTTTTTAAAATAAAAATTTGATTTTTCACATTCTAATGGATCGAATCATTGAGATATCACTATTTTTATTGTGGTTGATAAATGCAAGAGGTCCTTTTGTATAACTAGTGTTACACCGTGCCTAACTGACTTGATAAATAAAGGAAAAATGAATAGCTATAAATATATTAAAAATTGGTAAACATTAAATTAATAGTATAATTACAATTTTCAAATGTCTTTGTATCGATGAGCCACAATTTTGAATCCCCGACCAGCATCCGTAACAATAAGAGATAAGAGATTATATTCAGTTGTCCCTGATGCAATTTGTTTTTAAACTTGATTATCAATTAACTTCTCTGCAACTTCTCTCTCTCAACTTAACGTTCTCTTTCATCTTCTTCCTTGGAAAATTGTTTGTCTTCTTCTATTCTCAATTCTTCAACAACACAATTTTTCTTAATTTCTTTGGTGCGCATTCCTGTTGTAACGCATTCAACAACACAATTTTTGTCATCTCAGTTGAGATTACAAAAATTGTGTTTGTTGATTTATTTTTCTAGTTTTTCCCTTTTGATGTATAATAATTTCTCTCATCTGTGAGAGCTGTTGTTTCTCTCCATAGCGAGAGCCGTTGTTTTCTCTCCTCTGTGAGAGCCTGTGTTTCTTTGTTTTCTGTTTGTTTTTTTCGTCTTGAAATGATGATTGCATTTTCGCACAATGAAGTGGATGCCGTTGGTCTTACTGCACAACGATGGTTCATAGATTTTGAGATATGTGGTGGGCGGTTCGTCGTCAACCCGAATTCTGTATATCAAGGGCTAAGCGCAAAATATTACCAGAGAGAAGTTTTCTTAAATGACGGATTAAGGCAGTGTCCAAGTTTTACTTGGAGTGGAATTCGATTGTCTCAAGATTTGGATCGAAAATATTGTTGTTGTAAGTTAAGCAATTCAACTGCTATTGTTTTTTGGGGTGAGCCTCCAGTCTATGTGGTGTGCCATCTCTTTTTAACTTGTGAATGAAATTGCTTTCTCGTTTGCTCAAAAAAAAAACTTGATTATCAATTTCGTAGGAACTGTTGCTTGTATTCGTTCTCCCTAGAATTTTTTTTTTTTATTTATTAAAAGTATACATATTAAAAACTTCACCAGACAAAATAAAATCAAATCACTAATAACTATTTAGTGTTTACCTCTGAATCCACAGTATTTCCCTCTTCATCACAAACTAAAATCATCGATTCAGCACACGAGCATTTACTTTAAACAAGAAACATACAACTGAATATGACAAAAAACAGGTCTTTTTAGAAATAAACAATTATTAAATACAAAATAATTTTACAAGTACCATTTATAATTAAGTAATTATTTTAATTTAACAAAATAAATATAGGAATAAACTAATTATTAAAGACAAATCTAATACATTTTGAAAAAAAAAACACCCAATATCTGGTAGAATTTCTAGCACAAATAAATTGCAGTCGGTCCTTAAAAAACATACTGCCCAAATTAATATGTAGTAATATGGAGTGTTAAGGTCACCTCTAACCGTGCGCTATATCTCTGAATTTAGCGCAAAACAACGCCCAACGGAACGCTTAACTCGTCTTCAAAATAGCGCAAGATACTTGCTCTAAATATAACGCAAGTTATAGATTGCTCCATTCCATTTATCTGGTCTTTTTCTTCTTTCTTTTTTCCTGCTTGTATATACCTATAAGCATTTGTATTTATCTATAAGCCTACAAGTTTCTCAAGTGATCGTAATGCACTGTGCAACATATAATATTATTTATATAAACAATTAACTAATTGTTACCTCCGTAGTAAATTGTTGTTTATTTTTATTTTCCAATTTTGCTTTCTTTAAAAGTAAATTAAAAATTATTTTAAATTTTATTTTTAGACGGACAGCGTAGCTCGTATTTGATATTTGAGGTTATGAACAATTTAATTTATGCTAAAATTATTGTTTTTAATATTTATTTATACTATCATAACATATACTGTACCAATTAATAGAAATCATATTAATTAAATTGAAATAATAAAAAATATTTTAAGAATATGCTTTTTTGATGCAATGGTTGGAGATGATGGTAGACATTTGGTGCAAAAGTTACACTATTTTGAAGAGATAGTGCAATTTTTACACAAACCGTTGGAGATGGTCTAAGAAGCCCAATCAATAGCCCAATAACCAAAATTTGTCATATAGAAGCATCACAATTACATAAACCATTTGTACCAAAAACAAAATTACACAAACCCTAAACCTAATCCATTCTTAGCGCCGCTCTCTCTCTCTCTCTCTCTCTCTCTCTCTTTTGTCTCTCTCGTTCACAAACCCTAACCCATCCTCACCGCTGCTCTGTCTTTCTCTTTCTTTTCATCTCTCGTTCACAAACCGTAACCATCCTCACCGCCGCTCTATCTTTCTATCTCTTTCTCGTAATTTGATGTAGTCCTCCATTGTCGTGGTATTTTAATTTTAAAGAGCCGACTTCACCACCATCGAAATACCCTTCATCTTCTTAGCATCATAAAACTTTCTTGATGGCGGCGCTTTTAAATGACGGTTTAACTACCGTAAACATTCGATTGTTTCCGAGGAAATCCTCGTTGTAGGATTTCAACTGAGATTAATGAAATTAATCAATGACAATTTCTATCATTCCGAGCCTTCAACTTGGGTATTTTCTCAGTCCTTTTTTTATGAAATTTATTTAATTTGAAATTCTTAAGATCAGGTGTGTATTTCATGTTACTTATCATTAATTTAAAAACGTTAACTCATTTTGAAGATAAATATATATTACGAGATCCTAATTAGGGTAATTTGTTCCCCAACCAAAATTTTATATAACCTGCTGTCGATATTAATATTCTCAATTTTATGCTACAAATTTTATTTATTTGAAATTTTTGGTTTTCTTTTTTTGATTGAGTGAAAAATGCAGATTTCTAAGAACTTCAGTCATTTAATGCAGATCCTCATATTTTGAGATTTAAAATACTCCCTCCGTCCCAAAATGATCTTCTCATTTGTTATTTTTCGTTGTCCCAAAAGTTATTCTCATTTCTACAATTTAGGCTTAAATGTGTATAAACACAACATGGCTAGTGAAGCATGCAAGTGTTCATATCCTTAAAAAGTTTGAATAATCAAATGTGATGATCATTTTGGGACTGAGGGAGTATGATATTTTTAGTTATGAGAGATAAAAAGAGTAGAAATTTAAGCAATTAACTCGTAGATTAAGTCTAACATCTTACTGTTATAAAAGTTATTTGTTCAGTTGTGTATATCTTATTGTTAAATGAATGATTGAAATTGATTAGATTTAAATTGGGCCCCTGCATCCTCAAAAGTTTTATCAATTCTGAAAACGTACTCAGTTATTTTTTGTCAGCTTATGCTTATTCATCTCAGCATGAACAAACAGTGCAATAAATGATTTCTCCAACAGTTGGAGTTTCAAACATAATTAAAAAGTTGGCCTGCCTGCTCACAAACTTCAGTAGTTAACAAAATCATTTTTAAGCATAATAATATGAATATAGTTCACATAAATTGAATACATTTGTTTAACAAAATACTTTTTAGGTGTCGAGCTGCCATATTGACATTTTCTGAGGATCTTAATTTGAACTCGTATAATCTAGATGACTACAACAATAAGTCAATTACTCATAGTAGAAATTTAAGCAAAGTGCATTTCCGTTTGAATTTTATGAATATTTAAATATGCTTACTGGTACTAAAGCAATAATTCAAAGCTACACCATACATCTATTAAATTTATGTGATCTGTAGAATAACTATTCAGTAAAGGGATAAGTTTTTCATGTTAGCGACTTTTACCATATGAAATTTGGATAAATTTAATCTAATGTAGTCAATAAGCTTCATAGAAATCCGATTCCAGGGTCTTCCTAAGCTCACAAATTGTTTGTGGTTGTGCAGGTTGATAAAGTGAAAGGAAAGACGTACGTTAATTGCAAGATAAGAAGAATTTTTCAGTACAGGTTCGTACTTAGGATGTTTTCAGTTCAAGTTCATAATATACTCCCTCTTTCCCAATATGAATGTGTGAAAACTTTTCAAGACATACATTTTGGGACGGATGTAGTAGTAGTTTAAAAAATCTATTCTTGAAATTATATTTCACAAATGACAAACATGTATAACACTGAAGTTCTCAATATAATTTTTCTAAAAAATAATATTTTAAATCGATTGAAATATAATACTGAATTTAATCAAAACTGATATCTTCTAATTAAATTTTAAATAAATTGCATCTCTTCCTGCACTTGTTCTTTGATGTTGTTGACGCCTTAATGCTCCCTTCCCAACAACACCGGCTATAAACAACTGGAAAAAGACAGAATTATATTAGTATGATGCTTTTAGATTCGAAAAGGGATAAAAATTTGAAAAACGATTTGGATAGTATATGTCTATAAAAACTGGACTCTAAACATTTTCAATGGCAGAAGTTTCTAGAAATGTTACCAAGTTTAATAAATGTTGCCTTGATTCCTTTTTGTCACCAATCAAGATTTCTTCAGTTGCAGCCATGAAAATTACTCCCTCCGTCCCAGACTAAGGTTCTTACATTCCTTTTTGGTTTGTCCCAGACTAATGGTCTTATTTGCTTTATTACCTAAAATGGACTATGGGACCCACTTGTCATTCTCACAACAAAAACTCCTACCCACTTTATCTCTCATAGTTTCTCTTACTTATTTTTTCATACTCACAATATTTACTTTTTCTTAATCTCCGTGTAAAGTCAAACTAAGAACCTTAGTCCGGGATGGAGGGAGTAGTTTGTATGCTTTTATTCGTCCACACTAAAAAGGAAAAGAAATCAGAACATAGATTCAGTAGAAAATTTAAATAATTTACGGTTATTAATAGAAGGAAATTAATTTACTTTAGTACTTATTTATCTATGAGAATTAACTCAACCTGTGTCTTGCAGATTCTTTGTATTTTGTACTGGACTAGACCATTTTTGTGCAACCCTAACCTTCAAAGATCACTGAGAAGAGAGATGAAAGATCCATGGCAGTCTACAAAATGTCACATGGGCAAATCCTGAAGATTGAAAGAGAGAGATCTTTTATAGAGTGAAACCATAACCTTTTGATTACTTGTGACTATTCGAATTTCTCAAGTGAAGACCTTAGGACTTCCAATTTGTAGGACTTTAATATTTTTTCGAAAAAAAAATGGAGTATGTAAGGGGTATGTAAAATTTCTCGACTGACTATAGGTCTTCTAGCGTGCATTTTTATAGGAAGAAAAAGTGCCCTTTCATTTTTTCCTTTATCCATGTTGTGTGATTTTTCATATTCCCCCAATATGTTATTAATTAACAATTGAAAAAGGTGCATGAAAGGGTGTCCTTTCATCTTTCATATATCTATGTTTTGTGACTTTTCATATTTCATATTCATGGGCTATAATGTTTTATATGTGCAGATACAAGGAAGCAATGAAATTCTAAAGGTTGCGGATTTTTTTGCCTTTCTAGAAAGTAGTTGTAATATTTATTAAATGTTTGTAATAAATACTGTTATTTTCAATGCCTTATTTAATGGGTATGTTTAATACAAAGACATACATTTAATGATGTTTCATCAAAAGTTGCTATTCATAGAAATAGGTTTTTGGTGCCAAATTGCCATGTTTAGTAAGTGTGTTAAGTTCACTTATGCCATTATATAGATATAGATTAGGGATGGCAACGGGGCGGAAACGGAGCAGGTTTGCTCAAAACCAAACCCGCCCCTCAGTGAACACTCATGCTACCAAACCCGCCCCGTATGGGGATGAACCCGTACCCGCCCCGGATTTCATAAAAGCACAATTTTATGGTTGAAATTAACATCATAAATTAACATTAGAAATTGAGAAAAGCGTATTCTATATGCTGCAAGTAGGGATGAAACTAAAATCAGCAATAACCACGCAAAAATCTGAAAGAGTGTGTTGGACACTACAGTAAATAGAAGCATGCTTTAGTATACGGGGAGGGGCCCGCGTGTTGGGGTGTGTTACCAAACCCGCCCCATAGCAGAGCGGACTGTCCCATATACGGATCGGGTTCGGACAAATTGCCCCCTATGTATAATCATCGCTGGCCCATATTAATAATTATCATGGATATTTTTTTAACGGCCAGAATAAGGGAATCAAATCCGGGATTTTTCTGTTGGAAGGTGAGAGTTTATGTCATGTGAACTAAAAGTTATTGAAACTAATTTTCTTAGATGTTAGATAGCCGATTCATCTGATGTTGATTCTTTAATGGGCTGGACACCTGTGAGACCGTCTCACGGCGTGAGATGGCTCAGAACCAAGCTGAGCCGAGCCAAGTTGATTTTTTATTTTATTTTTTGCCTACAACTTTTTTCCCTGCTATTTTTTGCTCGCCAGCAAAAGTGACACTTTTTATAAAGAAATATAACACTTTTTAAAAAAAATGTACCACAAATTTACTGAAACAGATTAAAGATAACATAAGATTGACAAACTAAACTAATGTTACATTTATAATAAATGAATGTAACTTCTTTTTTCTCAATTGTAACACTTTTCTAGGGTTTTACGTTCAATTGAAATGCAAAAACCGATTATATACATGATTTTTTACTCTTTTTAAAGAAAAAAAGTGACATTTACTCTATAAAACTGTTACATTCATCTATATAGCAAATTACAATCATATACTCCCTCCGTCCCATTTTAAACTTCAAAAAAAAATTTGGGTTCAAGAATTAAGAAAAAGGTGATGTGTTGTGAGCGTAGATGGTTTGGTAAGAAAGATAAAGTGAGGTAGGGAATAGTTAGTGGCTTATTGTTGTGAATATGACATGTGGGGCCCATAAATAAAAAAATATAAAAATCTTTCTTTTGGGGTTTTGAAGTTTAAAATGGGACACCCAAAATGGAGATTTTTGAAGTTTAAAATGGGACAGAGGAGTATGCATTGTGTTACACTTCAATTATTATTTTTTCTAACCACAAAAACTATTTTGTTTTTGCAAAACTGATCTTACATCTTACAATAAAGTGTTACATTTTAAGACTAAACTCTTGCTTTCTTCATAAAAATGTGTTACACTTTTTACGACGAGCAGCTCACTTTTTTTGTGTGTTAATAAAAAGTATGTTTTTCTTTAAAAAAAAATGAAACCATATCATGACCTATCTAGTTTTATTCGTCTCGTCGATACGAACACAACGGTATTTTTAGATTTTTTTTTCGACTTCAAAATCTCAAGTTATAGCATTTTAAGTTATTGGTTTTTTTTTTTTTTTTTTACCCGCAACACATGTTGCGATTTGAGAGGAGGAATGAGCTGGAGCTGGCGGGTCACCTGAGCGGGCATGAGTAAGATATCCATTTTTGATTAGCCTCTAATTCCTAAATTGCTCAAGAGCATATCTAAACAAAACTGGGCTGCTTCTTCTCTCTTTTCTCTCTAAACGCCTGTCCCTCTTGTTCTTCTAATAATTTGAAAACTGATTCTTCTTCCTTGATTTCTCTTGTGATTCATCCCTTATTTCGCAATTACTAATTGTCAATTTGACAATTAGTAATTGTGAAATTCGTGATTTAATTTTCAGATTTTTTTTTAGATTTTTTCAGTTTAGTTTTTATTAGGATCTAATAATATCCTCAATGGAATCGAAATTTATGTTATCAATTCTATTTTGTCTCATGTCTTCTCTCCGTTTGTTGAGAGCCATTGTCTTCTCTCCGTTTGTTGAGAGTCATAGTATTCTCTCCAGTTTGTTAAGAGCCTTTTGTGTGTTTGTATTCATGCATTCAAAGTTGATGATTCTTACAATGTTTGTGAGGCTTGGTTGGTGGTTTATCCCTAACCCAGATGCTTTAGTTTTTTTTAGTGTGCTAAAAGAAAAATCTTTTCCATGTGTGGATTTGTTGAATGCCAACGCGAGGCAGTTTCCAAGTTTTTCTTGGAGGGGCATCTGCACATTTCAAGTTATTGCAAGGAAGGAGATTCGATGGAAGATAAATCAAAGGGAATCAGTCCAAACGTGGGATGATTTGTGGTTACGACGTGATGATGATTTTAGGATTTGTTTTGTAATTAAGTCATTTTCATTGTCAAGTTATGTATCTTCCTTAGTAATCTATCTGAACTGTAGTGCAAACATTTTGGTATATGTAATTTCAAGGGTTGAACTTGCGGAATTTGTGGATAGTCAACTCATTCTTGCTTGTGATTGCCAATAAATGCTTAATTTCCTTTAAAAAAAAAAAAAAAAAAAAAAAAAAAAAACTCTAGTCTACTGATCTGCCTGGAATCTTAATCGTCATTAGGCTCGTTGAATTCTTGGATAAACATGGGAGGGACTACATTAAGTACCATGAAATCTAATCTTCATAACTCATCGTCATATTAACAAACCCTATTCGGAAGGAATCGGCGAGCTCAACTTCTTAAGTTTCAAACTTGGGTAAGTATTACCGGTCAAATTATTTCAGTAAATTTTGTTTAATTGACCCAATTTTTAAGAGATGGAGACTTTTTGTTGCTAATTAGGGTTAAGTCTCTAGAAATAATTGAATTGCTTCTATTGCTCTGATTTGGTTACTTAATTGTTATGTAATTCACGTTTCTGAATGGTAAACGATAATTGGTCTTGAAGTTTGACTTAATAATTTTGTATCCTCAATCTTTTGTATGTCTTATAATTTGCCTTGAAGTTATATTTTTTTCTACAAATTGCAAGAAAAATATGATTTCTTGAACATGGATGAGATCTTTTTTGAGAACAAATAAATATTTGCTCCCTCCGCCCTGCAATAAATGTCATAGCTATCAAATCTAACATTTCAAAACTTTTTTCTTATGTTACCTAAACTTCCCCATTCTTTTCAGCTTGTTTTAAGAAAGGGCATAACATGTGTCGAGAAGTTCCAAAATGGAAAGAGAGATACAGTATTTGTTTCGAGACGGATGAAGTATTATCATAATTTCAAAGTGTACTCTTAAAACTGAAACTCCAAAAAGAAATCATGAACTATTAACATGGAACTGAGTCAGAAATCAGCTACTTCTTTCCATTTTTTTCTTATTTCAACAATGATGTCCCTTTTACTTTCCCTACCTAGCCTGCCTTGTGAGATTTGACCATAAGCAGGTGGATTGGGCCATTATCACTAGGCTTGTCCTCCAACTCTTGTAGACAACCTTCGTAGAAACATTAGAGGCTTGAACATTTCATGTTTAATCCTCACACTTCATTGTTGTTTTAAGATGAATTTGTAATTCCTTTTAGATTGACAATTTCTTATACGCTTCTAGAAATCTAAATATTTTTGCCTTTGTCCAAACAAAATTCAAATTTGATTTTGGGCAAGAGCAGATTTGAAAAGTTTTTGGTCATTCATTTTGGGATGGAGAGCGTATATTTGGACAAACCATATGAGGAAAATAAACATATTCATTATCTTATTGAAAATTCCAGTTGCTGTGATGTTGCATGTAGAGGTACTCTTGAAGTGTTTTTATTAGTTACTTCCATTTGGTATAGCATGATAGATACACTACAAATTAAGTTTAGATGTTGCTTGGTGCATGTTTTTGTTACTGAACAATAGCTGTTGTTTGATGACACTATTTATACTTTGATCTGATTAAGTAACTTAACTTATTGCTTTTTGTTTGCCTTTCTTTCACTAGATATAAATGGGGACAGACATTCTTAGTTGCAAATCTGATAGAATCAGTTTCCTCCCTCAAGCCATAACGAATACCATCTTGACATTTTTGGCTCTACGAGAGGCAGTGAGGACAAGCATTTTGTCAACAAAATGGAGACACGAGTGGATTAAACTTACTAAACTAGTTTTTGACGAAACCCTTTGCCAAGTGACGGAGGGTAACAAGCCTCTTCCTAGTTACAAGCTCATCTCAACCATTAATCAGATCTTGCTACTCCATTCTGGATACATGGTTGAGTTCAGCCTCTCTCTTTCTAACAGTAAGAGTTGTCCTGAAATTGACAATTTGATTGTTTTCTTGTCTACTTCTAGTCTGCAAGCGTTCAGCCTTGATATTTCGAGGGGTGAGAGATATAAAATGCCTTCATCATTCTTCTCATTTCAGAAGCTCGAACATATGAATCTATTGAATTGTATATTCACTCTGCCATCAGCTTTTAATGGATTTCCTAGGCTGGTTAGCTTGAAGTTTGTGAAGGTGGTCTTTTCTGTGAAAGAATTTGATATCCTCATTTCCAGTTGCCCCAAACTCGAGAATCTGACTCTAATCAAACCTCCCCCATTTCACTGCTTAGCAATACTTGCTTCTCGAAATCTAAAATACCTGTACTTTGAAGGTGTTTGCAAGTTTCTTTCTTTTGGATATTTTCCACTCCTTCAGTCAGCTTCATTTCATATTAAAGGATTGAGTACGAGCCTCGAAGATAAAGATAATGAAACATGCAAATTTACTCGGTTTTTTTGCTGTCTACCTGCACTCAAGAAATTGGTTGCTGAACACTGTCTACTTAAGGTACTCCCTCCGTCCCAGAGTAAGAGTCCTACTTTCTATTTTGGTACGTCTCAGAGCAAGAGTCCGTTTCCAAAAATGACAATTGATGTGAAAGGAGGAATAGTATTTTGGACAACTTTGTCCATCTATAATTAAAAAAAAAACCAACACATACTAACTTACTTTTTGACCACTTGCACTATGAATAGAATTTTGGACAATTATATCCTCAACTCACTTGCAATGTTTACACATTTGCTATTGTTTCCTTAATAAACGTGCAGAACCAAAGTAGGACTCTTACTCTTGAACGGAGAGAGTATTATTTTGTTTGTGTGCTTACATCACCACTTGTTTTGGTTTATTGCATTTTCTTTTCTTAGTGTTTTTTTTTTTTTTTTGGCTTTCTGTAAGCGCTTGACTATAGGTGGTGGTGTACCAAAGAAGCTTCCGATTGCACTCAGACTTGAAACACTTGAATTATCATCAATTTCCCTCGATATCCAAGATGAGGTGTCTGCTATTTTTTGCTTGATTAGCAGCAGCCCTAACATACAAAGAATTGAAATAGAGGTGAAAGCTAATGTAACTTATTATTTCTCATTTTAGTTAGATTATTTTCTTATATTTCATACGGAGACTTATATTTACTTCAAATCCAGATGTTTGGGGATAGTGATTATTACCCGATGAATTTGAAGATGAGGAGGAAGTTGTAGATTTTCTCAAGTCACAATACTGCAGTGCTACTGCAAATTTGGACAAATTACGAGAGGTTCATCTGATGTGTGTTCATGGAATAGAACCGGAGTTGGAGTTTATTAAGCTTGTATTAGCCAAGTCACCTGCGCTAGAGACAATGCTTATTAAACCCCAGAAAAAAGGCGACTTTTCAAGACTCAGGTTGTTGGAAACATTGTTAAGGTTTCAACGTGCATCCTCAATGGCACAGATCATCCTTGAATAAGGTTAGGCGATGCAATAGGCTTGTGATAGTTTTGGCATTCACTAGACCTTATGAATTTATAATTGTTCTTAAAAACATTCCCAATGTGCTGTCTTCTCTTTTGAGCACCATGTAACTGATTCTTCAGAAATTACTTTATTTGACCTGATTTTGAGCATGGTATGAGAACTTCTGTTAGTCTTCAGAAGTTAAGTTTTTGACCTGCCTGGATCTAACTAATGGATAAAAATTTGATGTTGAAATTGGTACTTTTGTTATGAGGGCAATAATCTGTAAAGATAAAATGCAGATCGGTCTGTGTTTTTGGTTTGAAAGTGTGCCCGTTCTTCAGTCAACTCTTACCTTGTGCTATTGATGTCTGATGAATACGAGCATCACTTCACTGAAGACGAAATTGGTCTGTTTTTTTCTGGTTGCCTGCCTGATCTAAAAAATTTATTGCAACTATTCCTTGCTTATGGTTTCATGCGTAATGGGTCCTAAGCCTCTAGCAAGATATAAGCTCATCTCAACCATTAATAAGATCTTGCTACTCCATGTTGGACCTTTAGTCGAGTTCAGCTCACTCTTTCTGTCCTTGATAGTTGTTCTGAAATTGACCATTTGATGATTTTCTTGTCAACTTGTATAGTCTGCAGGCCTTTTACCTTGATATTATGGCGGGTGAGAGATAAATTGCATTCGTTGTTCTTCTCGTTTTGGGTACTCAGACTGTCGAATTGTATTTGTTAGAATTAATGCCTTTGAAATTGGGGACGCCTAATTTAGTGGATTAATTAACAAGTTCGTAATTCCGAGACAGAAGGAGTAAGCAATAAAGACAAGAAGTTAAACTTGTTATGCGGCCACCTTATGTGGCCACTTCATAGGCAGAGAAGTGAGTATGGTTTATGTTGAATTCACGCCTAAGCCAAAAGAAGCTGCATGTGCGTTGGTGTCCAGTGAGCATAAGGAGTTTAATGGGCCTCGGAGTTATTTTGGTTGGTTAGGCAAACAAGTCATTGTTTGACATAACTACTCTCATTCCGTAGGTAACGTATTTTATACTTCCCTTCCGTCCTAAATTAATTCAGCAGCTCAGTTTGCTCAGTTTACACAGAATAGAGAGATCAATAATTCTAGATCTAGGGTTTGCACAGTCAGGAATTTTGTGATCAAAACTCGTGCAAAGTAGATTAGTGTAATCTTGTGTAATTGTTTCTCCAATGATAATAATATTCTCTCCCCTCCCCGTGGACGTAGCCAAGTTGGTGAACCACGTAAATCTGTGTTCTTGTGATTGCTTTATTTTCTCATCATGTCTTGTTCAATTGCTCTAACAAGTGGCACCAGAGCTTTGGTTCGTGGTTAGAGATTCAGGGATTCCGCTGCAGAGAACGATAAGATGGGTCAAGGAGCAAATTCGATCGACAAGTTCAATGGGAAGAATAGTTTTTCTCTCTCGCAGATCAAGATGAAGGCTTTGTTGATAGACAAAGATTTATGGGAGCCGTTGGAGATTGCAATCAGGGATCGAAAGGATCCCAAGGGTAAGACAGTCACCACAGAAGGTACCACAGAACAGTCAGAAAAGGACAAGCAAGCAACAGCGAAGGAGGTGGCGGCATTGAAGAAGTTAGATCAAAAGGCTCACGCCAAGATCATCAGACAGTTGGATGATGAGATCCTAACCAATGTTGCAGGAACGGACTCTGGAAGCGATCTTTAGTTAATGTTGGAAGACATGTATATGACACGTTCATTGACTAACAAGTTATACCTAAAGAAGAAGCTGTATGATTGCCGTATGATTGAAGGTACGCCCATAAATGATCATCTTGATAGATTTACTTCTGCATTACTTGAACTGCGTAATATAGGAGTAGTTGTGGATGACGAGGATGCAGCCTTGCAACGTTTAGTATCTTTATCTATGTCTTATGAACATTATGTCGATTCGTGCATAAACCGTAAAGATGGGATCTCTCTAGAGGAAGTGAAAACTTCTCTCAAGACGAGGGAATTGCGTCAAAAGGCGAGTGGGAATGAGTCTGGTACCCAGTCATCAGGTTTGGTTGCTAGTAGCAGTAACAAGGGTTCTAGTGGGAAGAAGAACAATCAAGGTAATTCTTCACATAAGAAGGGTCCGAAACCTGGGGATATCTGTAATTTCTGCAAAGAGAAGGGACATTGGAAGTTCGACTGTCCCAGAAAGAAGAGAGGCAAGGCATTAGTCACAGCAGAGGCCACGACGGCCAGAGATTGCAGTTCAGATGAGGATTATGCTCTAGTAACATCAGAATCAGCATGTGCATCCGATGCGTGGATTCTTGATTCAGGAGCATCTTACCATTTTAGTCCTAGGAGAGAATGGTTTACTGATTACATGCAGATGGATGGCGGTGATATAAGCATGGCCAATAGTACAGTCTGCAGGGTTGTCGGTATTGGTTCGATCAAGGTCAGGACTCATGATGGTAAGTTTGTCACTTTGAACGAGGTTCGACACGCTCCGCTTATGACGAAGAATCTGATTTCTCTTAGTCAGTTAGACAGCAAAGGGTTCAGTGT
Source organism: Campanula takesimana (assembly GCA_026119855.1). Taxonomy (NCBI): domain Eukaryota; kingdom Viridiplantae; phylum Streptophyta; class Magnoliopsida; order Asterales; family Campanulaceae; genus Campanula; species Campanula takesimana. Next base: position 564,326 of record JAOWBW010000899.1, read on the forward strand.
CAAAGGTAAAGGTGGAGCAGTCAGTATCTGTAACGGTTCAGAGGTGGTACTGAAAGGCCTTAAGCGGGGCTCCTTATATTTCCTCCAAGGAAAGACACTTGCAGAGTCGACTATGGCTGCATCAAAAGAGGTGAACGAGAGAGATATGTCTAAGCTGTGGCACATCAGGCTCGATCACATGAGCACTCGAGAGATGCATGAGTTGACTAACAGACATCTTCTTTATGGACATAAGATCAAGGATCTTAAAGGCGCTCTGGATTACATCCACTCAGAGTATTGGGGACCTTCACATCAGGGATTTCTAAGGGGGCACAGATATGTCTTGTCTATGGTTGATGATTATTCGAGGAGGCCTTGGGTTGTTATCATAAAGCACAAGAATGGGGCTCTAAGGAATTTCAAGGACTGGAATACGGTAGTGGAGAACCAGACAGAGAAGAAGATCAAGAAGCTCCGGACAGATAATGGTTTGGAGTTCTACAGTACTGAGTTCGATTCATTTTGCAGACAGGTGGAGATTTCTAGACATCTCACCAGCAGAGGCACGCCACAGCAGAATGGTGTAGCAGAGCGGATGAATCAGACATTGCTTGCGAGGGCGAGGTGCATGCTCTCCAATGCAGCGTTGTCTAAGCGGTTCTGGGCAGAAGCTGTTAGTACAGCATGTTACTTGATCAATCGTGGACCTCACGCCGGTATTGGCCTCAGAGTTCCCCATGAGGTATGGACCGGTAAACCAGTTGATTATTTTATTTTAAGAGCTTTTGGGTGTACTGCTTATTATCATGTGGATGATGGGAAGTTAGAACCTAGAGCTAGAAAGTGAGTATTCATAGGGTATGGGGACGGTGTCAAGGGATACCGTATTTGGTCTCCATCAGAAAATAGGGTAATTATCAGTAGGAACATCGTTTTTTATGAGAATTTTGTTATTAACCCTGTTGGGTATGCTTATCTCTTAACCCTCCTAATTATGTTAGAATTGATTGATACCATCACCTAAAAATATTCTATGGACTTTAGGACCCTATGTAAGAAGTTTTATAACTTCAATTTTTAGCTTAGTCTATTTTATAGTATAGGCTTAGAATATAGGACTTGGAGCGAAAATGAATGAAGATCTAAGCAAGACTGTGGTCACTGCGCAGGTCTCTCCTGCGCAGCATTCTATCTTGCTCAGTTTTTGATGCATTCAGATCACCTAACTTGGAAAGCGCTTAGAAGATGCACGCTTATTAAAAGTGCTGAGGTGTGCAGAAACGACAAAGCAAGCACACTCAGCAGATCCAACGGTGGAGACGCGCTCAAGAGAAATATTTCAAATGAAGACAGCTGTCAACCTTCTAGAAAAAGCTTTTGAATTTGGTCTTCATGCGCAGTCTCCAATGGCTCAAAGATCCCTGCGCACCAATCATATTATGCCAGGTCATCAACTTTGATCAGAGCCCCAATGGCTATAAAGGACACCTGCACACTAATCATATTGTGCCAGCTCATCGTCCTTGCTCAGAGCACCAACGGCTAGTTTTAAGCTCTCTGCTATAAATAGCCTGCTCATCTTCATTTCCAAGTTGCTAGAGTTTGTGCTTTCTAATATCCTTGAAGTTCTGAAGATTGCTGCTTACTATTCCCAGATTCAAGATCAACCTTCAAACCTTCATACCTTCAAACTCCTGCCCAGATCCTAAGCCTTAAATCACCAGAATTCTTCGTGCTCTTCATCTCATAGATTCATAGAGCCCAGAATTTCTGAAGACACACACCTCTCGAAGCTTTGATCATTTCGATCCTACTTCTTGAGATACACCGGTTTAGTCTAGGATTTACTCTTCATAGATTATAGATATTTGAGATAGTTTGTTCTTCATTGTTGTATCTTGTAACTCTCTCATATAATAAGATCACCTTTAGAAAATCCAAGACTAACCATCTTGGTAGAGGACGTAGATCTTTCATTGATCGAACCTCTCCAAATAGCTTGTTCATTATTCTCGCTATTTATTTCCTGCTTAATCATTTCTGAATAACTGCTTTGTTTGATATTTCAGATTGCTATACTTTCCTGCTGTGCTTGTTATTGCTTATTGCCTTAGAACATTTTATCCAACACTTTAAGCCAAAACTTAGCGCGTGCGTTTTTATCTCTGCGCAGCTTTTTCCTGCGCAGGTGCTGCTTAAAACTTCCGCTGTGCATTTCACACTCTCTATGCGCGCTATACTTAGCTTATTTGAGAACTGTGCGCATAAGCCATTGATTTGCAAAAGGGTTTGAAAAGAATTTTAAAACGCTATTCACCCCCCCCTAGCATTTTTCATACCCTTGTTGCCCCTTTGGGACCAACAAACCCTATTATGAGATCTACGATTGTTTCGAGTGTTGGCGGTGTTGATAAACAGGTGGAGCAACAAGATACTGAAGAGTTAGTTGTCTCACAGGCAGATGTTGATCAGGATCCACCAACAGAGACAGAGACTGAAGCACCAGGAAGTTCAAGTTCAGTTCCCGAAGAACATGGGTTAGCACAAGGAAGGTCTAGAAGAGCTAATTGCGGGAAGCCTCCAAAGAGGTATGGATTTGAAGACATGGTGTCTTATGCACTACAGGTTGCTGAGGAAGTGAAGCCCGATCTTACGGAGCCTTCTACTTTCAAGGAAGCAGGGAGTCATCTCAGTGGTATGCGGCTATGGGTGATGAGATGGAGTCTCTTCACAAGAATCAGACTTGAGAGTTGACCAAAAGACCAGAAGGCAGAAAGATTGTGACTTGCAAGTGGATCTTCAAGAAAAAGGAAGGTATGTCACCGGCAGAAGGGGTTAAGTATAAAGCTCGCGTTGTTGCAAGGGGTTTCACACAGAAAGAGGGGGTCAAATACAATGAGATATTCTCACCAGTGGTCAGACACACTTCAATCAGAGTGTTGCTAGCGATAGTAGCACAAAGGGATTTGGAGCTTGAGCAACTAGACGTCAAGACAGCTTTCTTGCATGGAGAGTTGGAGGAAGAGATATACATGACACAGCCGGAAGGATTCCAAGTTCCTGGTAAGGAAGATTATGTTTGTAGGTTGAAGAAGTCCTTGTATGGACTTAAGCAGTCACCTAGGCAGTAGTACAAGAGGTTTGACAGCTATATGACAGAGATCGGATACACAAGAAGCCCGTATGATTGTTGTGTGTATCACAATAAGTTGGTAGATGGGTCGTACATCTATTTGGTGCTTTATGTAGATGATATGTTGATAGCAGCAGTCAAGAAGTCAGAGATTCAGAAGCTAAAAGGCTTATTGTCCGCAGAGTTTGAGATGAAGGATTTGGGTAGCGCGAAGAAAATTCTGGGTATGGAGATTTATATAGACAGAGCCAAACGAAAACTGTTCTTATCCCAGAATGGTTACATCAAGAAAGTTTTAGAAATGTTTGGTATGTCGACAGCTAAGGCTATAGATACTCCAAGTGCAGCGAATGCACGGTTGTCAGTCGCGTTTGGGCCCAAGTCGGTTGAGGAGAAAGTGTATATGGCTCGAGTACCCTATGCTAGTGCAGTTGGTAGTTTGATGTACGCTATGGTATGCACTAGGCCAGATCTTGCACAAGCAGTTAGTGTTGTTAGTCGGTTCATGGGTAATCCGGGTAAGGAACACTGGCAGGCTGTGAAGCGGATCTTTAGGTATCTTCGGGGTACCAGTGATGTCGGTCTCATCTATGGAGGTGGAGAAGAATGTGCAGTAGAGGGGTTCTCAGATTCGGACTATTCAGGTGATGTTGATACAAGAAGATCGATGACCGGATATGTATTTACACTTGGTGGGTCAGTTGTTAGTTGGAAGGCTACATTGCAGGCGACAGTGATGTTGTCTACAACAGAGGTAGAATACATGGCATTGACAGAGTCCGCTAAGGAAGGAATATGGTTGAAGGGATTGATCAGCGATCTTGGGATACATCAGGATCAGGCTATTATTTATTGCGATAGTTTGAGTGTGATTTGTTTAGCCAAGGATCAAGTTCATCATGATAAGACCAAGCACATTGATGTCAGATATCATTTCCTAAGGGATGAGAAATGGGTAAAGGTGAAGAAGGTAGGGACGGCGGACAACCCTGCAGATTTGTTTACGAAACCCGTGACGGGGAGCAAGTTCTAACACTGTTTGGACTTGCTTAATGTTCACAGCTATTAGATAGAAGAAGAGGTGAGGAGGGAGGAAATATTTGTTATTTGGGAGATTCAAAGTCAAGGTGGAGATTTGTTAGGATTAATGCCTTTGAAATTGGGGACGCCTAATTTAGTGGATTAATTAACAAGTTCGTAATTCCGAGACAGAAGGAGTAAGCAATAAAGACAAGAAGTTAAACTTGTTATGCGGCCACCTTATGTGGCCACTTCATAGGCAGAGAAGTGAGTATGGTTTATGTTGAATTCACGCCTAAGCCAAAGAAGCTGCATGTGCGTTGGTGTCTAGTGAGCATAAGGAGTTTAATGGGCCTGGGAGTTATTTTGGTTGGTTAGGCAAACAAGTCATTGTTTGACATAACTACTCTCATTCCGTCCCGGATCAGTTAGGCTATTAGGTAACGTATTTTATACTTCCCTTCCGTCCTAAATTAATTCAGCAGCTCAGTTTGCTCAGTTTATACAGAATAGATAGATCAATAATTCTAGATCTAGGATTTGCACAGTCAGGAATTTTGTGATCAAAATTCGCGCAAAGTAGATTAGTGTGATCTTGTGTAATTGTTTCTCCAGTGATAATAATATTCTCTCCCCTCCCCGTGGACGTAGCCAAATTGGTGAACCACGTAAATCTGTGTTCTTGTGATTGCTTTATTTTCTCATCAAGTCTTGTTCAATTGCTCTAACAGTATATTTACCCCACCAGCTGATTTTAATGGATTTCCAAAGCTGGTTAAGTTGATTTGTGCGAATGTGGTCTTTTCCGTTGATGAATTTGGTGTCTTCATTTCCAAATCCAATTGCCCTGAACTAGAGAATTTGACTCTAATTGAACAACCCGAGTCTCACTACTTAGCCTTAAATTCCCCAAACCTAAAATACCCACACGTTGAGGGAGTTAGAGAGATTCTTTCTTCTGGTGATCTTCCAATTCATCAATCAGCTTCATTTTCTATTGAAAGATAGAGTGATAGCCTTTAAGATGAAGAAACATGCTGATTGGCTCTATTTTTTGCAAGCTGCCTTCGCTCAAGAAATTTGTCTCGAACTACGAACTACTTTTGGTGTTACTACCTCCTCTGTCCCGGAAAGTTTATTTCATTTAATAAACTTTTGACCAAACATTGGTGCCGCTCTAATCATTATAGTGAAATTTTAAAAATTGCAATTGATACATTATTAAGTGATTCATCAATAACAATTTTTAGTATTTCATTGAAATAAAACACGAATTTATTATATATTGTTGGGTTAATGACTTTGAATTTGGGACGCCGAGTTAAAGGGTTAAACAACAGGAAGATTTCGTAATTCCAGGACAGAGCAGCACTAAAGGTCCGGGCGGACCAGAACATAAGACCCGGGCGGACCTGATGAGGTCCGGGCGCACCAGACTGAAGACCCGGGCAGTCCAAAGCACGTCGGAATTTCTGCATGATAGAGAGGAGTAGATCCGGGCGGACCTTGGAAGGCACCCGGCCGGACCAAGGCAAAGGGTACGACCGGACCAAGGTAGACACCCGACCGGACCAAGACTCCAGATTCCAGGTTCGTGCAGTTTTCAGCAGTTACGTAAAAGGGAAGGTTTTCAAGTCAGTTTCGTACTAGAATTCCAAGTTCCTATCAGACTTTGAGATAGACTTCACCGGTATAAATAGAGGCCATTAGTTTAGATCAAAGTTAGCCGAAAGTCTCAGATAAATCATTAGAGTGCTCAGAGCGAGGTCTGTTATTCTACAGTTACACAGTTAAGAATTATTGTGATCAATAATTCGCGTAGCAGTAATAGTGAGATCTTGTAATTGTTTCTCCAGATTGATAATAATATTCTCTTCCCTCCCCGTAGACGTAGCCAAGTTGGTGAACCACGTATATCGGTGTTCTTGTGATTGCTCTAACAAGTGGTATCATAGCTCTGGTATTATCAGAGCTTTGGTTCGTGGTTGGAGGTTCAGGGATTCCGCTGCAGAGAACAAGAAGATGGGTCAAGGAGCAGATTCGATCGACAAGTTCAATGGGAAGAATAGTTTTTTCTCTCTCGCAGATCAAGATGAAGGCTTTGTTGATAGACAAAGATTTATGGGAACTGTTAGAGATTGCAATCAGGGATCGTAAGGATCCCAAGGGTAAGGCAGTCACCACAGAAGGTACAGCAGAACAGTCAGAGAAGGACAAGATAGCAGCAGCGAAAGAGGTGGCGGCATTGAAAAAGTTAGATCAGAAGGCTCACGCCAAGATCATCATACAGTTGGATGATGAGATCCTAACCAATGTTACAGGAACAGACTCCAGAAGCGATCTTTGGTTGAAGTTGGAAGATATGTACATGACACGTTCATTGACCAACAAGTTATACCTGAAGAAGAAGCTATATGATTGTCGTATGACTGAAGGTACGCCCATAAATGATCATCTTGACAGATTTACTTCTGCATTACTTGAACTGCGTAATATAGGAGTAGTTGTTGATGACGAGGATGCAGCCTTGAAGCTTTTAGTATCTTTACCTATGTCTTATGAACATTATGTCGATTCGTGCATAAACCGTAAAGATGGGATCTCTCTCGAGGAAGTGAAAACTTCTCTCAAGACGAGGGGATTGCGCCGAAAGGCGAGTGGGAATGAGTCAGGTACCCAGTCATCAGGTTTGGTTGCTAGTAGCAGTAACAGGGGTTCTAGTGGGAAGAAGAACAATCAAGGTAATTCTTCACACAAGAATGGTCCAAAACCTGGGGATATCTGTAATTTCTGCAAAGAGAAGGGACATTGGAAGTTCGACTGTCCCAGAAGGAAGCAAGGCAAGGCACCAGTCACAGCAGAGGCCATGACAGCCAGGGATTGCAGTTCAGATGAGGATTATGCTCTAGTAACATCAGAACCAGCATGCGCATCTGATGCGTGGATTCTTGATTCAGGAGCGTCTTACCATATCAGTCCTAGGAGAGAATGGTTTACCGATTATAGGCAGATAGTTGGTGGTGATATAAGTATGGCCAACAGTACAGTCTGCAGGGTTGTCGGTATTGGTTCAATCAAGGTCAGGACTCATGATGGTAGGTTTGTCACTTTGAACGAGGTTCGACACGTTACGCATATGACGAAGAATCTGATTTCTCTTAGTCAGTTAGGCAGCAAAGGGTTCAGTTTCAAAGGTAAAGGTGGAGCAGTTAGTATCTGTAACGGTTCAAAAGTGATGCTGAAAGGCCTTAAGCGGGGATCCTTGTAGTTCCTCCAAGGAAAGATGCTTGCAAAGTTGACTATGGATGCATCAGAAGAGGTGAACGAGGGAGATATGTCTAAGCTGTGGCACATCAGGCTCGGTCACATGAGCACTCGAGAGATGCATGAGTTGACTAACAGAGATCTCCTTTATGGCCATAAGATCAAGGATCTTAAAGGCGTTCTTGATTACATCTACTCAGAGAGTTGGGGACCTTCACGTCAGGAATTTCTAAGGGGGCACAGATATTTCTTGTCTATGGTTGATGATTATTTGAGGAAGACTTAGGTGGTCATCAATGAGAACGAGAATGGGGTCCTAAGGAATTTCAAGGACTGGAAGACGGTAGTAGAGAACCAGACAGAGAAGAAGATCACGAAGCTCCGGACAGATAATGGTTTGGAGTTCTTGTTGTTCATATATATGTTTTGGACGTAGAATTGCTTAATCCCAATCATGTTTAACACTTAGGATCCCCCAATTTTATTAGAACCTTTGTAAGGTACCCTTAGGATTCTTCGTGACCAGCACAGGTGTATAACAACTTTTCAATCAAGGCAAACTAGCTAGAAGAAACAAATCGGTAGACCAGCATTCAAGTTGCCGATCAACTTACTGCTCAGTCAGACTCAACAATCAGCAAGGACAGTATGAACTTTACTGATAGTCAAGTTTCATCGTTCTATCTTAAAGTCAACTTTACCGATTGTCTTTGTCCTTTTTGTACTGTCTTATCTGAAAGTAGTTTATCTGCTCTGTCATGATTACTGCGCCGTCTGAAACATAGCTATTTTTAGCTCTACTGTCTCTACTTTCTTTTTGCAGGTAACCGGTTGAGACAAAAGGGTCTTTAACCCTCAGACTTTTCAAGACATTCGTGTACTCCATATCTTAGCCATTAATGTTGAAGATACCGCATTTAATTCTCCTCAACTACCCAGCTGGAATTTCAAATTGCAAGCCTTCTTCATCAAGACTCAAGTCATTAACTCCTCCTATAAATAGAGGACTTAAAGCATTGGAGAGGGTTGGTGAAAATAGAGCATTGAAGAGAGTTGATTGTTTAGAGCATTCATTAAAGCTCAAACATTATGTCCAGATAATCATTAGAACATTTATTAGGACATACACTTATGCACAAACTCATAAACATTGTAAGTATTCCCGATCTAGATTATTCTAAGGAATACGTTGCTTGAGTTATTCACACACCCACCTGAGTGAGATAAGTTCTCTTGGACTTGCCGCTCAAAAACACTTGGTCAGTATTTGTATTTCGATCCATTAGTGATCTCTAGAATTTTATCTTTGTATCCGGCCAAGCCGTTCTTGTAATAGACTAGGGATATCTAATAGTGCTCTTAACCCAAATCCAAGTTCTGACCGAACTTGGTAGAGGACGTAGCAGTATTTACACTGTGAACCTCTCCAAATCACTGTGTACCTTGTTGCTTACTTTGTCTTTGCCGGTTGGAACTCTATCACCGGCAGATCGTACTTGTTCTTACTGATTCATTGTAATTTCTATTTACCAATCTCTTGAAATTGCATTGAACTTTTAGAAATCACTTTGTGTTTAAACCAAGCTCTCAAAACCATTTCATACTGATTTTGTGTGAGTTAAACTAAGTCATATCTTCTCCGCTGCGCTTACTGATAATAGTTTGCAAACTGATAAGTGACTTTGCATTCGTAAAGTGTTTCTTTGAAAAATTTTTAATTAGGCCATTCACCCCCCCCCCTCTAGCCTATTTTCCTTCCAATTGGGCCTAACAATTGGTATCAGAGCTTGGAATTTTGAAAGAAATTTTCAAGCTTTGCAGCTTGTTTGCCGATACCATGGCAGGAAAAATCACGCAGTCATTCAACATCACTACCATTCCGTTGTTGAATGTCAACGAGTTTGGTGTCTGGAAATATCGTATGATAAAGTATATGAAATCGATGATCGGTTGATGAAGGTCATAGAAGGTGGTCCAATCATGCCTTTAAAAGTCTCAACCACCTATAGACCTATTCCCTCCACTCCGCTGACACAACATGCTGATCGTGACACTGAACAAGAAACCCATGTTTAGATTGAAGAAACTCTGGTTGAAAAACCTAGAGAGGAATGGACCGAGGATGACAAACTTTCAACTGCCCTAGATGGAAAAGCATGCCACATTATCTCTTGTGGTTTGGATAACAAGCAATACAAACTTATTGACTTGTGCTCCACGGCTCAAGAATGCTGGAACAAGCTCCTTGCATACTTTGAAGGTGATGAGCAGGTGAAGGACAACAGACTCTACGATTGCATTGCTGAGTTTGAATCCTTCAAGAAACAAGATGGTGAGTCACTTAGAAGTGCCTACGACAGATTTTGCAAGGTAAGTAATTTATATGCTTCATTAGGTAAGGTTTATACTATGAAAGACCTAAATATTTGTTTTCTAAGTTCTTTGGGAAATGAGTATCATACCAAGGTCACTGCTGTTAGAGAAGTGAGAGACTTAAACAAGACTTCTATTCAGAATCTTGTGTCTAGTCTATTTTTGTATGAGAGAGAACTGCAAAAACTTAACATTCTTGATAAAAATTTCAAAAACTTGTCTCTATCAGCTCAGTCACAGATATCCTTCCCTCCAAACAAATTCCCTCCTATATATCCCCATCAAACATCCTGCAGCTCCAATGACCCTGAAACAACCTCAGAAAAACCTATGGAAGAAGATGAGTTTTCCGCCTTCGCTAGGAACTACAAAAGTTTTAAAGACTTTAAGAGAATGCAGAAAGGTAACTACCAGCAACAAAAACCATTCACACCATCATTTCAGAAACCATCAAGTTATAACAAACCCTCTACATGTGCTACCGATGGAAAGAACAACAAAGGTGATCTTGTCTGCTTCAACTGCAGAAAACCTGGTCATTTTGCTTCCAAATGTCCTCAACCAAAATACGAGTATGTGAGGAAGTAATTTACCAAGAGACATCATAAGTTTCGAAGCTTTGTTGCTGATGAAAGCACAGAAAAGGCCTTGCCGGTTTGGTGTGAAACTGACTCAGACGAAGATGCCGATGTAAGTTTTGTTGCCCTAGACTTAGAAGATGTCGATATATCATCTCTGCCGACTCCAATCTACCGAGATCCATCTCCACCAAGAACTTCAGTCAGAGAAGAAACTGCTGGAAGACCTCAACCACACTTCAAAGAAATTAGTGTCAAAGAAGAAAACCCAAATGGATACAAAGTTTATCAAGTGGGAACCTCACTCTATGGGCAGTGTAACTCTTCTCAATTCACTGCCATTAGACCAGAACCCTTACCGATGACTAGAAAATTTTCATTCACCGAACATCCAAGCATTGTCAAAAACCTATCTAAACCCATCTCTTCCCTACCTGACTTCTCTCCTAAACCCATCACCTCTACCCCTAGAATTTCAGCTGATCCCTGTCCTAAAATATACAAAGCTGAAATGATAGAGACAATGGATGAACTTTTCATTGATCATGAGAAGCTGAGTAGCGTTCATAAAGTGATGGCTGCTGATTTCAATAGAATTTCTACAGAGAATGACTTGCTTGTGTCTGAACTAAAGGTTCTCAAAGGACATGAGCTTGAGTCCGTTTTTCTAAAGAAAGAAAACCTGGATCTCAAAAGCCAAGTAGCAGTATTGATAGCTCAGATCGAAGATCTTGTGAAAAGAAACAATCATCTATCTATGAAGTTTGATTCTTACGCAAAATCTAGAGTTGCTGTTGAAACAATCCTTCAAACCCAAATGTCATCTAAGGACCAATCTGGGTTAGGTTTTGTTACCATCAGCAGTAGCTCTACTGAAACTTGTGCGATCGAGAAAAAGGATGAGAAAGTTGAACGTAGTTCTGTTAACTCAGTACATGTGAATGCTAAGCCTATAGTATACAGTGCTGTGGCGATGAAGTATCCTAAGAACCAGAACCCAAGGAAAGATAAGCACAAAAAAAGTCAAGTTAAGGTTGTTGATACTGAGTCTGCCGATAACGTTATTCTCAGTGAATATATCAGCAGAGCAAATGCTGCCGGTCTAACTACTTCTGTTGCCGATGGACAAGTACCCAACAAGGTAACTGCCAAAGGTAAACAGAATGGAAAGAAAGGTAACACTAGCACCTTTAAACTTACTAAGTTTGTGCCTGTTCAATCCTCTAGTTCTGCCGATGTACTGACTAAACAGAATGATGTTCTACCGACTCCACAGCCTATCAGTCAAGTGAGATGTTCTAATTGTTATGATTATGGTCACAAGGCTCATGAATGCCTCTTGAAGCACCTGTCTGGACCCACTGAAGTTACATCCTCCAGTGGTGGCCAGATGTGGTTGCCAAAGAGGAACTAACCTTCGGACCCAAGAATAAGGAGGACCATAAGCATACTATCTTATTTCAGGAATGTTTCATGGCCTCAACTAGTGCAAGCAAGGATTTGTGGATTCTAGATAGTGGCTGTTCAAGGCACATGACAGGATTTGCAGATCTACTTGCCGATATTTCTGAAGCATCAGGTCCCCCAGTAGTTTTTGGTGATAATTCCAAAGGAAGAATCATTGGTATTGGTACCATCAAGAGAGGTGCAGTTACTGTACAAAATGTCTTTCTAGTGGATGGCTTGAAACACAACCTTCTATCTATATCACAATTCTGTGATAAAGGAATGCAATGTGTATTTACTACTTCTAGTTGCTATATGAAAGACATTGCTTCAATTAAACTCTTCTCACTGCCAAACGTAAAGGTAACATCTATGCAGTAGACTTAAATACTATTACTGGTGTAGCTAATGTTTGTTTTGTAGCTAAGAACATCAGTGAGAACTCATGGCTATGGCACAAGAGACTCAGTCACTTGAACTTCAAGTATCTATCCAAGCTTGCCGGTTCAAATCTAGTTACCGGTTTGCCTCAAGTGTCTGCTGATCAAGCAAATAAATGCAAGGCCTGCCAGCTTAGAAAACAACATAAGTCATCCTTCCGTATCAAGCCCTGCATGTCAACGTCTAATTGCCTCCAATTGCTACATATGGATCTATTTGGCCCCACAACTACAGCAAGTATTGAGGGAAGTAGATACACCTTGGTTGTAGTAGATGATTTATCTAGATATACTTGGGTGGAAACTTTCAGTCACAAGGATGACAATTATGCCGTTGCTACCAAGTTATTCAGACTACTACAAACCCAAAAAGAAAGTGATATCATCAGTATGAGATCAGACAATGGCACTGAATTCAAGAATAATGGTATTGCTCAGTACTGTGATGATCATGGTATAGACCACAACTTCTCAGCTACCGGTACACCACAACAAAATGGTGTCGTTGAGAGGAAAAACAGAACTCTTATTGAAGCTGGTAAAACCATGATTGCTGAAGCAAGGCTGCCAAAATACTTTTGGGCTGAAGCCATCAACACCGCCTGCTTCACTCAGAACATATCTCTTATCAACAAATTCCATAACAAGACTCTTTATGAACTCTGGAGAGGCAGGATTCCCAACATTGGATTCTTTAAGATATTCGGCTGCAAATGTTATGTGCTTTACAACGGTAAGGAGCACAGAGGTAAATTTGATGGGAAAGCTGATGAAGGAATCTTTGTTGGATACGCTAAACATAGTAAGGCCTTTCGAGTTTTAATAAGAAACTTTTGAAAATTGTTGAATCTGTTCATGTAACCTTTGATGAATTTGATTTGTTAGAGTCTGACAAGGCTCCAAATAGTACTAATGCTTAGTGCTCATGAGACAGGTGAATCCAGTAATTCTAACCCTGCAGGTCAAGTACCAGCTGCTGATCCAGTCATTTCAGTAGAAGAACCAGCAGATACTCAGTATTTCCCATCATCGGCAGAACATGATCATACCGATAACTTTCATAATCCATTTGCTGATACAAACTCTGCTGATCATCCTGAAGACAGATCTAGCCCTCAACCAATTTCTGTTATAAGACCTAACCCTTCAAGTTCTCATCCACCTCTCACTCAAAACTCCTCTTCTCTTCCACCATCTGCTGATCATGATCCTCCTCTAGAATCTTTACAACAAGAATCAGTAAGACATGATGTGCCGAGAGAAGTTAGAGCAGTTCGTGATCATCTATTAGAAAATGTGATTGGTGATGTCTTTAGTCCCAGACTGACAAGAAACCTCAGCAAAGCATTTGATGAAAGTCTCTTCTCATCTGCTATGGTTTTCAACATAGAACCAAAGAACACTGAAGAAGCTCTTGCTGCTTCAGCCCCAGCAACTACTTCTACACCTGTCCCTGATCATGCCCCAATTATTTCTCCTCTTCCCACACCAAACAGTTCAGTTGATACTGCCGATTTTGTATGTGCTCACAAATCTGCTGGTGACACATTCACCTCTTCTGATTCAATCGGTGAGTATGACAAGATGCCGATCAGTATAGTTTTCAAGAAGCCTTCAACTCCTGCCGCTACTGTCTCATCTGCTGGGGCCTTTGCTGGCTCAGTTTTAGTCAGTGATAGCTCAAACCGTAGTCAAGGAGGAGGAGGTTCTGCTGACAAAGGCTTTGTGCATAATAAGGCAATTGAGAAAACTTCAGACACTCTTTTAGCCGATGAAGTGAGTGCTGCTTCTGAGCAACTTGAAAATCAAGTTGAGGAAACTACCAACACTCAACCTCTAATTATAGAAGACCAACTTGCATCAATTGAGAAAACTGTAGACACTCAATCTGCTGATAAGGTTGCGTTCAAAGATTTGCCGATTTCAGGAGGAGCATCTGCTGATGAAGACGTTGCTGATACTGATAACGATATTTTATCTTCTGATGAGCCAACTACAGACACTCTTCTGACTGAGCCAACTGATGAAACTCAGATCATTCCAGTCACAGGTGCTGATGAACCTTTTCTTGTAGATTCTGAGCCAACTTCCGATACTCAGATTATCCCTGTTATCTTTGTTGAACCTACTGGTGTTAGAGAGGTTATTGAGTTGGGAGGAGGTGCCGATGCAGCGATTGCGTGTTCTGATAATCAAAATGCTGCACTGGATGCTATGATAGCTCATGACTTGCAACTTAAAGAATTCCATGAATTCTAGGAAGCTTTATTTGCTCCTGAGGAACTCCTTTTTCTACTTACTCCTGAGGTACAACCGGTTGTTGCTGATGAAGTGCAACCAGTTGCTGACAGTGTTGCTGTTGCTGATGAAGAAAGCTCAGATGAGATAGATCCTATTGACTATGTGGAGTTGCCGGTCCTTATGAATGAAGATGAAAGGGATTCTGCTCCACCTCCTGAGTACAACTGTGAACTTCACGCCAAGGAGATGATGAGTTTAAACTGGTACACAACCAGCATCTCTATTCCTTCTAACAATTTTGGCCAACCGTTGTTTCCTCCTCATCAGCCTATCATGTCCTTTCGCTCTACACTTCAGTGGATTCCCTCTCCCTTCGGCAGAGATCATACAGATGTCACCAAGCACCCCTTCCTTGCTGGTTCCATTGCTGCTGAAAAGCTTATCTTTATGCCCTGGATTAAACCAGATTTCAAAAGGAAGAAAGGGAAGGCTCCCCGGGTGTCAACGCTCAAGGTGAAAGGACCTGTCAATGAACCTCTTCACTGCTTACCTGGAAGGTTAAAGGTTGGGGGTAAAATTCACCTACCTGGTCCCTCTCCTAAGGAAGTCTGCATCAACACGAATGGTTGGATGAGAAGGTGCATGATGTTCAACGATGAACTTCATGATATACTTGAATTCAGGGCTACTGATTCTTGTAGTCTGCTATTCTTGGTCAAATCTTCTGCTCTAGCACTGACTCTGCCGATGTTTCACCCTCGACAGCGTGCTGATCACCTTGTCTTTACCTCAAGATTGCTGATTACAAATTTAGTCAACATGATTCTTGAAGGTCGTGCCTGCTTGAATCTCTTGATGGCCTTATTTCTTTCCATGGAGGACAATGATGATTTTCATTTGCCTGGAGATCGTGAGTTAATTATACATCCTGTATTTCCTTTGCCGATCTACCATGCTGTTTTTACTGCCGATCTAATTGCTTCCGCCTCTGTTCTTGCTGAGTTCTTTCTTGCCGATGCCAATGCTGCTATTGCTGACTTTCTTCACCAAGTTTTGCCTCTGCCTCCTGCTTCAGTTCCTGTCCCTCCTTCTCCATTGATGATCATCCTTTCTGATGATGAGTTGCCGATAGACGACTCTGCTGTTGTGCTTATAGAAGAGACTGACTTACTCAATGAAGATTTTGTGCCATCTCTACTGGTACAATCTGCCAATAGTTTTGCCATGCTGATTATCATTGAGAAACCAGTGGTAGTGAATAGTCTCTATGAGTTCCTCCGGTTTGATGAAGGTGATTTCTCAAATCAGCAAGTGCCTGCCACTCATGCTGATTTTGGCGACATTGGTCTTTCTCTTGCCGACCTGATTAGGGACACTCATAAAGATCTTGCTGCAACGATTCTTAAGTCCAATTAGGAGGAGGAAAATAGAAGAATTAAAGACTTGAAGAGTCTTCTGGCTGATAGAGAAACCAGTCTGGTTAAGCTTTCTGAATCTCTGGGATCTACTCATTCCCTTCAGAAGCAACTTGTTGATGACCATAGACTGCAGATCAGAGACATGGAGAAAATTGAAAAAGAGTTGTCTGTAACCAAGACTGCTCTTGCTGATGTTCAACTGAAGATTGCTGCTCTTGAAGCCAACAACAAGATGCTGACTGAGAGACTGCAAAGCGCTAATAGAAGACAGAAGAGGAAAGCTGACAAAGAAGAATCTAGAGCAAAGAAGAAGGCCAAGCGTACTGAATCTACATCAAAGGCTGCTGACCAGCAAGAAGACCCTCCCATGTCTTGAGTCAATGTAGCCAATGATATAGATATCCTGAAGCCCTTCAAAGATATATCCAACAAAATTCTTAGCTAACATTCTGTTTTGTGTTTGCTTATCTTATGTTATGTTCTTATAATATATCTGCTGCTATTCATGCTAACTTTGTTTTGCAGATTACTATTTCTCTGCTGATCAATCAGCAATCCATTTCCTTTTCCTATCTTATTTTATTGTATTTTTATTTCTTTACCTTTACTAAGACATCAAGTGTGACTTGGCTTAGGGGATGAATATAAATAGATTACTTTCTGAAAACATTCTTTTACCAAGCTAAGATAGATGCTCTTGGTTAGGGTGATTGGACTTAAGCAATTAGGAGGAGATTGTTGTTCATATATATGTTTAGGACATAGAATTGCTTAATCCCAATCATGTTTAACACTTAGGATCCCCCAATTTTATTAGAACCTTTGTAAGGTACCCTTAGGATTCTTTGTGACCAACACAGGTGTATAACAACTTTTCAATCAAGGCAAACCAGCTAGAGGAAGCAAATCGGCAGACCAGCATTCAAGTTGCCGATCAACTTACTGCTCAGTCAGACTCAACAATCATCAAGGACAGTCTGAACTTTACTGATAGTCAGGTTTCATCGTTCTATCTTAAAGTCAACTTTACCGATTGTCTTTGTCCTTTATGCACTGTCTTATCTGAAAGTAGTTTATCTGCTCTGTCATGATTACTGCGCCGTCTGACACATAGCTATTTTTAGCTCTACTGTCTCTACTTGCTTTTTGCAGGTAACCGGTTGAGACAAAAGGGTCTTTACCCATCAGACTTTTCAAGACATGCGTGTACTCCATATCTTCGCCATTAATGCTGAAGATACCGCATTTAATACTCCTCAACTACCCAGCTGGAATTTCAAATTGTAAGCCTTCTTCATCAAGACTCAAGTCATTAACTCCTCCTATAAATAGAGGACTTAAAGCATTAAAGAGGGTTGGTGAAAATAGTGCATTGAAGAGAGTTGATTGTTTAGAGCATTCATTAAAGCTCAAACATTCTGTCCAGATAATCATTAGAACATTTATTAGGACATACACTTGTGCACAAACTCATCAACATTGTAAGTATTCCCGAACTAGATTATTCTAAGGAATACGTTGCTTGAGTTATTCACACACCCACCTGAGTTAGATAAGTTCTCTTGGACTTGCCGCTCAAAAACACTTGGTCAGTATTTGTATTTCGATCCATTAGTGATCTCTAGAATTTAGTCTTTGTATCCGGCAAAGCCGTTCTTGTAATAGACTAGGGATATCTAATAGTGCTCTTAACTCAAATCCAAGTTCTGACCAAACTTGGTAGAGGACGTAGCAGTATTTACACTGTGAACCTCTCCAAATCATTGTGTCCCTTATTGCTTACTTTCTCTTTGCTGGTTGGAACTCTATCACCGGCAGATCATACTTGTTCTTATTGATTCATTGTAATTTATATTTACCAATCTCTTGAAACTGCATTGAACTTTTAGAAATCACTTTGTGTTTACACCAAGCTCTCAAAACCATTTCATACTGATTTTGTGTGAGTTAAACTAAGTCATATCTTCTCCGCTGCGCTTACTGATAATAGTTTGCAAACTGATAAGTGACTTTGCATTTATAAAGTGTTTCTTTGAAAAAGTTTTAATTAGGCTATTCACCCCCCCCCCCTCTAGCCTATTTTCCTTCTAATTGGGCCTAACAGTTCTGCAGTACTGAGTTCGATTCGTTTTGCAAAGAGGTGGAGATTTCTAGACATCTCACCAGCAGAGGCACGCCACAGCAGAATGGTGTAGCAGAACGAATGAAACAGGCATTGCTTGTGGGAGTGTGGTGCATGCTCTCCAAAGTAGAGTTGTCTAAACGTTTCTGGGCAGAAGCACTTAGTACAACATGTTACTTGATTAATCATGGACTTCACGCCGGTATTGGCCTCAAAGTTCCCTATGAGGTATGGACTGGTAAATCCACGATTGTTTCAAGTATTGGCGGTGTTGATAAACAGGTGGAGCAACAAGATACTGAAGAGTTAGTTATACCACAGTCAGATATTAATCAGGATCCACCAACAGAGACAGAAACTGAAGCACCAGAAAGTTCAAGTTCAGTTCCCGAGGAACATGGGTTAGCACAAGGAAGGTCTAGAAGAGCTAATTTCGGGAAGCCTCCAGAGAGGTATGGATTTGAAGACTTGGTGTCTTATGCACTGCTGGTTGCTGAGGAAGTGGAGCCCGTTCTTACAAAACCTTCTATTTTCAATAAAGCAGATACATGTTCAGAGTCATCTCAGTGGTATGCGGCTATGGGTGATGAGATGGAGTCTCTTCACAGGAATCAGACTTGGAAGTTGACCACAAGGATAGAAGGCAGAAAGATTGTGACTTGCAAGTGGATCTTTAAGAAAAGGGAAGGGATATCACCGGCAGAAGAGGTCAAGTATAAAGCTCACGTTGTTGCAAGGGGTTTCACACAGAGAGAGGAGGTGGACTACAATGGGATCTTCTTACCAGTGGTCAGACACACTTCGATCAGAGTGCTGCTAGCAATAGAGGAAAAGGTATACATGACAGAGTCGGAAGGATTCCAAGTTCCTGGTAAGGAAGATCAAGTTTGTAGATTGAAGCAATCGCCTATGCAGTGGTACAATAGATTTGACAGCTATGTGATAGCAGCAGTCAAGAAGTCAGAGATTCAGAAGCTAAAAGGCTTATTGGTCGCAGAGATGAAGGGTTTGGGTAACGCGAAGAGAATTCTGGGTGTGGAGATCTATAGAGACATAGACAAACGGAAACTGTTCTTATCCCAGAAAAGATACATCAAGAAAGTTTTAGAGAGGTTTGGTAGGTCAACAGCTAAAGCTATAGATACTCCGGGTGCAGTGAATGTACAAACAGTCGCGTTTGGACCCAAATCGGTTAAGGAGAAAGAGTATATGGCTCGAGTATCCTATGCTAGTACAGTTGGTAGTATGATGTATGCTACAGTGCGCACCAGCAATGTCAGACTCGTCTATAGAGATGGGACAGAATGTGCAGTCGAGGGTTCCTCAGATTCGGGTGGTGTTGATACAAGAAGATCGATGACCGGATATATGTTCACGCTTGGTGGGTCATTTGTCAGTTGGAAGGCTACATTGCAGGCGACAGTGACGTTGCCTACAATAGAAGCAGAATACGTGACATTGACAGAGTCCGCTAAGGAAGGAATATGGTTGAAGGGATTGATCAGCAATCTTTGGATACATCAGGATCAGGCTATTATTTATTGCGATAGTTTTAGCGCGATTTATTTGGCCAAGGATCAAGAGAGGACCAAGCACATTGGTGTCATATATCATTTCCTAAGGGATGAGAAACGGGTAAATGTGAAGGTAGGGATGGCGGACAACCCTACAGACATGTTCACAAAACCCGTGACGGGAAGCAAGTTCCAACATTGTTTGGACTTGCAGAATGTTCGCAGCTATTAGATAGCAGAAAAGGCGAGGGGGGGAGAAAAGGTTTGTTGTCATGGAGATTCAAAGTCAAGGTGGAGATTGTTGGGTTAATGCCTTTGAATTTGGGACGCCGAGTTAAAGGGTTAAACAACAGGAAAATTTCATAATTCCAGGACAGAGCAGCACTAAAGGTCCGGGCGGACCAGAACATAAGACCCGGGCGGACCTGATGAGGTCCGGGCACACCAGACTGAAGACCCGGGTAGTCCAAAGCACGTCGGAATTTCTGCATGATAGAGAGGAGTAGATCCGGGCGGACCTTGGAAGGCACCCGGCCAGACCAAGGCAAAGGGTTCGACCGGACCAAGACTCCAGATTCCAGGTTCGTGCAGTTTTCAGCAGTTACGTAAAAGGGAAGGTTTTCAAGTCAGTTTCGTACTAGAATTCCAAGTTCCTATCAGACTTTGAGAGAGACTTCACCGGTATAAATAGAGGCCATTAGTTTAGATCAAAGTTAGCCGAAAGTCTCAGATAAATTATTAGAGTGCTCAGAGCGAGGTCTGTAATTTTACAGTTACACAGTTAGGAATTATTGTGATCAATAATTCGTGTAGCAGTAATAGTGAGATCTTGTAATCGTTTCTCCAGATTGATAATAATATTCTCTCCCCTCCCTGTGGACGTAGCCAAGTTGGTGAACCACGTATATCGGTATTCTTGTGATTGCTCGCTTTTCTTATCAAGTCTTGTTATTGAACATATATCAACTAACAATTAAAATTTTTGGGCCCCTAAATTAGCCAAAAATTCGGGGGCCCAAGACGGCCGACTTACTCAAATAATTTTTATTATCAAATAATTTGAAGGGCCTCTATTATTTTTTTATCTTTTTTTTTTGTTTGTTTGCAAAACTCAAATAATTTTTATTATCAAGTTATATACTACGTATTACTACGAAATCAAATGTCACATATAAGTCAAAATAAAAATTACAATAATTATATAAGAACCAAGGTATTATATAAGAACCAAAGTAGTGCAAGTATGCCTATAACCGCCAAAATAAAAACAATAAAAGAAAAAAATACAATGTATATATAAACAATTAATCACCAAGAACTACTAAGAAGACAAACATGCCTTTGCATGCAGTAGAGCATATAAAACTTTTACAAAATAAAAATACGAAATATGATAAATCAAGACGAATGAAACGAATTCATAATGATCATAAACATATTCTTACAAACTTTTTGAGATTTAAAATCATTAGTAATTGTATCAATATCGATATTATCTAAATATCGTTCTCATTACACATTATGACAAGATCATTCAAATTTTTTTAAATATTAATGATCTCAAGAAAGTTTTCAATAAATTCAATTTTGAGAAAAAAAATAAAACAGATGATGTCATGAGACAGGCATAGTTAACAAATTTCAATAAAGAATGCTAATGCTGATATAACAATAAACATTTTTGATAAATCAAGTATTTCAAGAACTGATATTGACCCACTTTAAAAAGTCATACTCCCTCCGTCCCAGAATAAGTGAGACTTCTTTCCTTTTTGGTTCGTCCCACTAAAAGTGAGACTGCCCAAAATGGAAATGTTTCAACCTCACTCATTCTATCTCTTCATTTTCCACCACTCAATTTATTCAACCAATACTACTATTTATCCCACTCATTCTCTCTTTTCATTTTTCACAACTCAATTTATCCAACTAACACTACTATTTACTCCACTCATTCTCTCTCTTTATTTTCTACCACAAATATACTAGTTTTTCTTAATTAGTGTGCAAACTCCTCTATTTTAACTTGTGCTGGGACGGAGGGAGTATGTAACACTTTCAGTTAGAAAAATAAATCGTCCAATTTAACATTAGACACATGAGAAAAATAAGTAGTGAACTCCGTGCAACATTCTGTTAATTTCATATACAAAAGACTTCAACTATTTTGAATTATACAAATATCCAAAAATATTTTTGAATGTCTTTAATTGCTCAAAAACTATTAACTAATGAGGTAACTACTATATGTACAATAACTACAAATTAGTTAAGTCTAAAAAACTCCTCAGGTGATAACATTTCCTATCATCATGATGCGGGACGAAAATACAATTATAATAAACATTATAGTTATATTTGTATTTTATTGTTAGTTAGGTTGTAATTAGTATTTTAATTATTATTTTCGTCATTATTTTAGTAGGATAATTTTAGAGGTTTTTAGGATAGATTTTGAGGAGATTGTATAGTTTTTGAGTCATATTAAGTTACTATATATGTTAGGAGTAATTTAGGTAGGTTTTAACTTTTTTTTCAAATCTTAAGGGCACTATAAAATAGGCCTAATTATGTAATCCGAAAATAAGTTGATTATTATTGAATTTTAATTGCTTTGCAATTTTGGGGTTTTTACCTTGAAGCCTTTTGGCTTGTTTGAAGATTTCTTTGAAATTCTTCGTTTTGTTTCAAGAATTCCTTAGGGTTTTTTTAGGGGTTGATTTTCCACTGCGATTCTACGACGATTGTTTAAAGTCGTCATAGACTTTACTCTTATTGTAGCATCACGCTACATCAGTTGGTATCAGAAAAGGGGCGATCCTTGGACGTTTCAACGATGTCCGGCAACAACGGGGACAACACAGACAACCAAACTGCAAGAATCTGGGGAGAGTTGAGGAAATATCGGTTCGAGGAAAGCTATGCTCGAGACAGGGAATGCAGAGCACGGTCTTGGGTTGAGTGTCAATATTGGCGTGAAATCAAAGATTGTATGCAGATCCAGTGTCGATTATTAGAAAAAGAACGCGATGCGCTGTCAAGAAATTTTTTCCAGGATTTGCGGCTTGGTGGTGAAGTCCGACGGCAACGAGTGGCAGTTCCTAGCGAACCTGTTCCGCCAACCGGAGGCGCCAATTTTGATTCAATTAGGGAAACTCATATCAATGGACTCATTGATCAGAATCCGATTGTTAGGATTGATGAGGATTTCAAAGGAGAAACGATTTTTACAAAGTCGTTTTCCGTGGGTGGAGAGATTACTCCAAAACAGAAATCAGCGGAGCCACATTTTGAAGTGGTGGTGGAGGATGAAG
Organism: Campanula takesimana; assembly: GCA_026119855.1. Taxonomy (NCBI): domain Eukaryota; kingdom Viridiplantae; phylum Streptophyta; class Magnoliopsida; order Asterales; family Campanulaceae; genus Campanula; species Campanula takesimana. The sequence continues at coordinate 587,171 of JAOWBW010000899.1, forward strand.
GTGCGACCGAGTCATTAGACGCGAGGCAAGAGGAAGCACAGGTTATGAGTCCTAAGAACCCAGCAACAATTCGGCCGACTGCAGCCCAGGACTACCCAGACCCAGCTCCGATCCGCCCGGACCTTGGGCCAGACCCGACCGGATCCGACCTCGCTCGGCCGTGCAAAGTACAAGACTTGGCCGTGCACAATTTGGAGGCCAAGAAGGCAGGACTCGAACTGTTTAGCACGACCGTGCTGGAGGAGACGCACGACTGTAAGGATCCCGCCCCAAAGAAAAAAACATGAGCACGTTTCAAGGGCGAAATACCAAACGCGGGAACTGGACCAATTTAACGGAGTCGCCACATTTTGTTAATTTTAAACCCAACAAAATGACAAAGGTTTGAGTTCAAAGGTTCGGAGATCAGGTTACAACTTGGGAAGAGTTTTTACGTCCTCCCAAGTTGCCTCGGACAAAGCCGAGTCTCCCTTGTTAGTTAACAAAAGTGCATGTGTGTGTGTGTGTTTTAACGGAAAATCTTTGTTTTAACTTTTTATTTATCTTTCACTGAAAAAGGGTTTGTTTGACAAGAAAACAGAAGACAGAAGGGCAAAATGGTCAATCTCCCCATACGGCCAAAGTAGCCGTACGGATGGAGAGACCACTCCTGGGATTTTACAGTTTGTTCAAGCAACAGTCCAGTTCCAGGCAGAAACAGAGCATTTTGCTTGAATTGGACCAAACTGTTCTGATTCCAGTTTGTTATTCCAACACAAAACAACATTAACAACTCATTCCTATGCCATTTGATCATCAAAAGAACCTCCCAAAACAAGAGTTTGGGCATGATCAAAGGCAATCATGGGAGAAACATGAAAAAGGTGGCCAATATGCCCTTTTGAGCCATAGTGACCATTTGATGAGTAAAGATTGAAACTTTACCATCAAAATGGCTCCTCTAGGAAAGATTAATCCTTTAGGGACAAGAACAAACCATAAAGATTGGATCTTTATTACCCAAACTTGGGAATTTTGGGCTAGATCAAGGTGATGAGGATAAAGATTGAGACTTTATCCTCAACATGATCATCATAGCTTAAAATGAGCAAAATGAACAACAAGAGCATCATCCATGACAAGAATGTAAATGAACAATCAACAAGCCATGATCAAACATAGGTTTGAACCTCTTCCACACAAAGTATGGAGGGCACCTTTGATCATCTCATGGCTTGGACTAGGAAATATAAATAATAATAGATATATGTATATTGCTTGAATGGACAAGACTTGCAAGAATGTAAAGATCAACAATAAATGACAAGATCGAAGATAAATAGAGTTCTTAGATGAAGAGAAGGGAGGGGGAGAAGGTGGCTTTACCTATCTTGGTTTGGGCCAATCTTCCTTTCTCTCTTTCACTCTTTGTTCACTCTTACTCACACTATTCTGAGGTGAATTCGACAGAGTAACCTTAGTTCTAATGTTTCTTCCCCCTTGAAATGATCAGCAAGGGGCTCTATTTATAGGGACTGAGGGTGCCCAAACCAGCCGTACGGCTAGGCCCCTCTAGTACCCAAAGCATCCGTACGGCTCAGCTTGGCGAGCTTCTGGATTTTTCCAATTTTATACCAGAGTAGTCCTGGAATTTATAGTTTATCCTAGGGAGGTCATGGCCTATTAGCTTCTCCTGAAACGGTGCTAAGGCTACCTCTAAGATAGGTCGGTTTTCAGATTGGGGTACTTACAGAGCCCCTCGGCAACGTCGCTTCGAAGGAGCGGGGTTGTCGATAGAAATAAGCATCCCAATCTGACGGGACGACGGCTTTAACCGATTTTGGTTGCATGGCTGGACCTAGTGGTATAGGATTCCTAAGTATCCCGTTCGCGGGGAATCAAGCCTAACGTAGTTCGGAGGTACGCGGGGTTACTTAGATCCGCAAGGAGCATGACTCTAGGGTCAGAGGCGAGACATGGTCAACTTGGCTCTATGGGAGAGGGTTGACTTGCTGGGGATACGGTCAACTTGACTCTATAGGAGAGGGTTGACTTACATGGGACAGATTTTTACTGGGCTTACGTCGGGGACGGCCTATGGTGACTGTTCTAAGTCCAAGCTTGACCGGGGTCAACTCCATCTTCGGGGAGATTGACGGGAAAACTGGTCTTACGTCCCTCTAAGGACCGCCGGGACAAAGGCTCTAGCCTATAACGACTATTCTAAGTCTAAGCTTGACCGGGGTCAACTCCGTCTTTGGGGAGATTGATGGGAAAACTGGTCTTACGTCCCTCTAAGGACTGCCGGACAAAGGCTCTAGCCTATAACGACTATTCTAAGTCATAGCTTGACCGGGGTCAACTCCATCTTTGGGGAGATTGATGGGAAAACTGGTCTTACGTCCCTCTAAGGACTGCCGGGACAAAGGCTCTATCCTATAACGACTATTCTAAGTCTAAGCTTGACCGGGGTCAACTCCATCTTTGGGGAGATTGACGGGAAAACTGATCTTACGTCCCTCTAAGGACTGCCGGGACAAAGGCTCTAGCCTATAACGACTATTCTAAGTCTAAGCTTGACCGGGGTCAACTCCATCTTTGGGGAGATTGACGGGAAAACTGGTCTTACGTCCCTCTAAGGACTGCCGGGACAAAGGATCTAGCCTATAACGACTATTCTAAGTCTAAGCTTGACCGGGGTCAACTCCGTCTTTGGGAGATTGACGGGAAAATTGGTCTTACGTCCTCTAAGGACTGCCGGGACAAAGGATCTAGCCTATAACGACTATTCTAAGTCTAAGCTTGACCAGGTTCAACTCCATCTTTGGGGAGATTGACGGGAAAACTGGTCTTACGTCCCTCTAAGGACTGCCGGGACAAAGGCTCTAGCCTATAACGACTATTCTAAGTCTAAGCTTAACCGGGGTCAACTCCGTCTTCGGAGAGATTGACGGGAAAACTGGTCTTACGTCCCTCTAAGGACTGCCGGGACAAGGCTCTAGCCTATAACGACTATTCTAAGTCATAGCTTGACCGGGTTCAACTCCGTCTTCGGGGAGATTGACGGGAAAAACTGGTCTTACGTCCCTCTAAGGACTGCCGGGACAAAGGCTCTAGCCTATAACGACTATTCTAAGTCATATCTAATGGGCTTACGTCGGGGACGGCCACAATAAGCATCAAGCAGAAGACCATTTCAATTTCCAAATTTTAACTGGGCTTACGTCGAGGACGGCCATAATAAGCATTAAGCAAAAGACCATTTCAAATTCCAAATTTTAACTGGGCTTACGTCGAGGACGGCCAATTTTCTCGGACATTCAATTTGACTCTCAATGAGTCAAAATCGAGGCTTGACTCTCCTTTGGTCAACCGAAGGGATTTTCTCGACAATCATTTGGTCGAAGTCGGGATTTGACTCTCTTTTGGTCAATCAAATGATTTTAACTGGGCTTACGTCAGGGACGGCCAAGGTAAATCACATTCTTAACCTGGGCTAACGAAGTACGGCCGGGTCAATTTCAACAAAGCTGGTCTTACGTCCATCTATGGACTGCCCGGGACAAAACAATCGAGTCAACTAGGGACCTAGGTCTTACCTCACGAAGGGGGGTCACTCGGGGGACCGAATTCTTGTCAGTCGGGACTTGACACTCTATTAGTCGAAGTCGGGGCTTGACACTCTTTTGGTCAACCGGATCAACATGGGCTTACGTCAAGGACCGCCTAATTTTTCTAATCATCTTTGCAGGGCTTAAGTCACGGACGGCCTAATTTTTGTCTCAGAGGGTCGCTCGGGGGACCTAAATTTTATTTCAAATGGGTCGCTCGGGGGAATTAATTTTTATCGCAAAAGGGTCGCTCGGGGACCTAGACTTTCTCAAAATGGGTCACGCGGGGGACCTAGACTTTTCTCAAAATGGGTCACGCGGGGGACCTAGACTTTTCTCCAAATGGTCACTCAGGGGACCTAAGTTTTATCTTTAAAGGGTCGCTCGGGAGACCTAAATTTTATCTCAAAAGGGTCGCTCGGGGGACCTAAATTTTATCTCAAAAGGGGTCACGCGGGGGACCTAGACTTTTCTCAAAATGGTCACTTGGAGGACCTAAGTTTTATCTTAAAAGGGTCGCCCGGGGGACCTAGGACCTTTCCCAAAATGGGTCACGCGGGGGACCTAGACTTATCTCAAAATGGTCACTCGGGGGACCTAAGTTTTCCAATGGGCTTAGATCACTTGGGGACCGCCTAATTTTTCTCCGGGTCGCGCGGGGGACCTAAATTTTCTTATCTCCTATGGGCTTACGTCACTTGGTGACTGCCGGGCAAAGGCTTTGACCTAAAATGACCACTCCGGGTACAAAGTTTTCTTAACTTAACATAACCACTATGGGTACCAAGGTTTTCTTAACCTATCACGACCACTATGGGTACAAAGGTTTCTTACCTAACATAACCGCTTCGGGTCAAAACTGGTCTTACATCCACTTGGACTGCCGGGAAACACGGTCAATTTGGTCAACGTATCTCATTACGGAGGGTTGACTACACAAACTGGTCAATTGGTCAACTTATCTCATGACGGAGGGTTGACTACACAAACTGGTCTTACGTCTCTTTGGACTGCCGTAGCAAAAGCTCGCAAAACTCACCCTCAAATGCCCAATGCAATTTGAAAGGGGAAAAACATTATTTTCACAAAATACACCCTCAAATGCCCAATGCAATTTGAAAGGGGAAAAGCATTATTTTCACAAAATACACCCTCAAATGCCCAATGCAATTTGGAAGGGGAAAAAACATTATTTTCACAAAATACACCCTCAAGTGCCCAATGCAATTTGGAAGGGGACAACAAAACATTTTTTTTTTTTCTTTTAAAATACACCCTCAACCGCCCAATGCGAATTGAAAGGGGACAAGCAAACACATTTTTTTCAACATACACCCTCAACCGCCCAACGCGAATTGAAAGGGGACAAGCAAACACATTTTTTTTTTTTCAAAATATTCATTCCTCAAAGCAAATCTTTTAACGAAGCATGTCAGTCAAATTTTTTATTTTAATTTAACCACGAGGTTTATTATGAAGTCCTTGGGAGTTTCATCCATTCTTTAGGAGTGGTCGGGAGTAGAGGACCCTTCCGTCGTTGATGTTGGGGTAGCCCCATGTCCTTGCAATCGTCGATGCTGGGGTAGCCCCATGTCCTTGTCGTCATTGGGGGAGCTCCATGCCCTTGCCGTTACTGATGTCGGGGTAGCCCCAATGTCATCTCTTGGCCTTTGGCGTTGGCGTAGACCCAACATGACTTTGAAGTGAGGTTAGGAACCCATCCCTTTTTTCATGACGCACCCTTTCTTTTGCCTAGGCCGCCCTTACGGGTTTTCAACCTAGCGGGCTACTTTTTGCGTCTTTTATGGCACACCCTGTCTTTGCCTAGGCCTCCCTTATGGGTTTTCAACCTAGCGGGCTACTCTTTTTTTTTTTTTTTTTTTAATGAGTGATCCAGCCGACTCGATGGGAAGGGGACTTAATATGTCTTTTGGAGAAAACATGCAGTGGCATTTATTTAGGTGGGAGAGAGTCCTCAATTGTATCATGAAATAGGAGGAAGCCCTGCTTGACAGAACATAAGTGTTTAGCTCTTTCCTAAGATGTAGAGAAGAAGACTTGTCGAGACATTTGAAATTTGTCTTGGTTAAAATTATCAAAATGATTGCTTGGATGGACCATGTTCATCATTAAGTCAAGATTATAACAAGCAATTAGCCTTAACATGTATAAATGTTGTGATCAATTAGGATTAAGATTCGATCAATGGCAAGATCAAAAGGTGTTTATGGGGAATTGGTCCTTGTCTGGTAAATTGGTCATTGATGGGACCAAGGGGGAAAGGCTTGGCTACTTTGGGAAAGCCATGGTTTGACCGTTCTTTCTCATGCTGCGACCGGACCCGAAGGTTGCCTACGTTCCCCTCAGTTTGAGGAGCTCAGGTCGTCATAGTTCGGCCATGGGCCGTCTTTTGCTGAAGTTGTTTCCTTTCTTTTGACGTTGTCTTGGAGGACGTTGTTGCTCCTTTGACGTAGATCTCTTTGCTTTGTGGTGGACTTCCTTGAGGTGGACTTCTTCGGGTGGACCTTCTTTGGTGTGCGCTCCCTTTTGGGTGAACGGTCTCTTTGTGATGAGCTTTCGAGGCAAACTTCCCGTTCATTTCCTTTCCTTATTTCCATTCATTCATTTCCTTTCCCTCTTTCCATTCTTTTTTTATTCTTTTTTTTTTTTGAAGAGGGAAACATTAAACCCAACTCACTATCTCTGGCATTGACTTCTTTCTGGCACCTTAGTGGGGAAGCCCTTTGCTTGGTTGCGCACACACACTATCACGGTTGAATCTTGGTTGTTGAGCAACAACGTCCTCGTCTTTCCATTGTCCTGGGATGCCTTTGATGTGCATCCAGAATTTGCTTTGGAAAGGTGTGTCGGGTTGTGTATCGGGGAAGTGTATGAGGGAAGACTTGCCATTAATGGTTTCTTCATGCCAATTGATCACAACATTTATTCACATCAAGATTAGTTGTTTGCATTTATCATTCTTCATTTGTGTTTGGTCCATTCGTCCTTAATGAGTCGTCATTGACTAGTATGCTTAGAAGTCAATTCATCATTTTGGGGACGTAGCAATCAATTGATCATAACAAGCAAGGCAATTTCAAGAGTAAATGTATATTGCTAATAATGTCTCAAGTCTAGGAAGAAGAGAATGAAAATGTATCTTTTATATAGATAACTTTGTACAAACATATCCGAGTACGGACCTTTGCAAAAATAAAAAGACACAGTCCAAGACGGACTTTTGATGAAAGTCTAGATCCTACGAGGCTGGAAGACTTATTTTTTTTTTATATTTTTTTTTAGGGACGGGCTCCTATGAGGTGCGGTGGTCCATTTCCTTCTTTGACTGTTGGAGGGGTTGTCGGCGGCATATTCCATGTCTTCCACGGGGAACTCGGGTTCCGTGTCATCAGGAAAGATGTCGCGAGGTCTCCACTTGGCTCGGCGTTGTGATTGCCGGATCTGTCTTTGGCCATTTCTTTTCGATGACCTCCTTTCGAGGTGCATATTCTCGTGCATGTCATTCAGCGAGGTTACGGATCTCCATTTGATGTAGCCTACTTTGGGATTTTGGAGCTTTGGCCCTCTCTCGTGGACGATGATCCAGTTTGTGCTGACCTCCTTGTTCACTTGGGCGCCAATTCGGATGTGGGCTCCTTGGTCGATGTTTCAGACGGGCAAACCGCAAAGGACTTTAGCATTTTAAACCTCAAGGTGAAATTATAACCATGGTTCAAGAGAGACTCTTCATTAGCGGATTAGCCTTTTAGGAAAACTTGATCTTTTATTTTAAGAAAATTGGATCTCCATTTTCTTCTTGGAAAAACATACTTTTGTTTTTGGTGGAAGACTCACACACACATTTTTTTTCATTTTTTTTTTAGGATTGACCGGGCCGAAGCTGCCTACGTTCCCCTTACCATGAGGGAGGGGGTCCCACGTGATGAGAGGCTCAGGTCACCGTAGTTCGAACGGACTTAGAATTCTAAAACAAACATCACTGACTTGTCGGAGGATAACGGGGATCCATCCATCCAAGGACTAAAACCGACTTCCTAGGAAACTATGCCTAGGGACTTCACGGGAATTCTGGGATCTATCCGAAGATCGACGGGTGTCTCGGAGGTCTTCTAAAGGCTTCACGAGGGACCTAGGAGACAACGGCCTAGGGTTTCAGCAACGGGGACCTAGGAGACAACGGCCTAGGGTTTTGACGGAAATCTCAACAATGGGGACCTAGGAGGCAACGGCCTAGGGTTTTAATAGGAATCTCAACAATGGGGACCTAGGAGGCGACTGCCTAGGGTTTTAACAGGAATCTCAACAATGGGGACCTAGGAGGCAACGGCCTAGGGTTTTAACGGAAATCTTTTGAATCCATCCAAAGATTTGCGGGCGTCTTGGGGATCATCTGAGGAATTTACGAAACTTAACAGAGGTCTTGGAGGGTAACGGGGATCCGTCCAAAGACTAACAAACTTGGCGGATGCCTTGGAGGATAACAGGGATCCTTCCAAAGACTTAACGAAGCGACGTTTGTTAACGCAAGACTGCGATGTGTCAAAGGCAAGAAGCAAAAACGGAGCAAACTCATGCAATGTGCAATTATTTATCCATTCAAGTTCACTTAAAAAGCATTTTTATTCCTAAATGGATGGAAAAGATTTATCTTCTTTTTCACAACTGCTCTAAATACTGGATCAATGGAGGCCATCACTACGCCTATAGACCCCTCGTTTTTCACCTGTCTTGCACATTCCCTAGGATGGACTATCCCGGGCGAGGGTCCTATAGGGCAAGCGGCTTCCACCGACCGAAAGAATGATTCCTAATGGTCTAGTGCGTCGCAAGACTCCAAATGCGTGACCATTCTTGTCATGATTAAGCCCCAGTCAAAGTCGAGGTTTATCCTAAGGCTTCACCGATATTCCGACATGACCTCATTTTAATGAGGGTTCTCGATCCTTGACCTTGGGCTTAAGGATGACCAAAATGGAACAGCGTTAGGGCTTAACGACACGGTGTCACCCTATCTTTAATATATGTTCTCGGTTAATTGGGTCATCATTAACGTACGAGTTAAAGACCGGTTAAGGTCACGCTTGCATTTCATCAAGGAGTCGTAACTCGGGCATTAACTTGGCCACAATTAATCTTGGACACGTATTAGGGACGTGGTAACTTGAACTAGACCAAAAACCACCAAAGTCACGATATTTGTGTGTCACAGACATGTGTGGTTGACTCGGTTCGGAAGGGGAGGTGGAATGGACCCGTGCGCGCTCGAAGGGAAAAGAGCGCCAATCGAGCTGCATCTGGCATCCATCCCGGGTTTAAAGGGTATTTGGAACATGCAAGGTCAAGTGCGCGTAGTGTGACGCCTTTCTATGTTCCCTTTTAAGTCAAAATAGAAATTTTCAATCCATTTAATATCTTGAGCAATTTATGGACAAGTATGATGAACACGTAATTTACACAAGTAATCAAACAATGATATGAACAAACAAGAACAAGCAAGTAAGCAAGGCTACTTAACAAGTAAGAATCACAATTTGTACATGGAAGGTTTGTACACAACCAAAGGTTTTTGAAACCAAAATTTTCACATCAAGAACAACCTTTTGAAAATCATTTACACAAAAAGGTTGTGCACAACCAAATGTTTTGAAAATCCATTTTTTGCTAAGAAAAAGAAGGTAAATTTACACAAGGAGAGGCTGTAAATTAGAACCTGGACAAGAAGAAGCAAGATGGCCATTAGAATGTTTCTGCCTTTGCACAAAATCGTTGAATTGAAACATTCTGTGGGCCCTTCCAAAGTAGCCGTACGGCTATGTCATCCATCCCATTATTTTTTTTTTGCAAATTTTCAGCTTCCAATCATCAAGCCCCAGTTCATTGCTATCTTGAACAGTTCCATTCATTCAAAATCAAAACATAAACACAAAACACACAAATTAGGCACAAAGTCAACAAACGGGGACGGGAGTTTGACCCACACATAATGTCCCTAAAGCTTCTAAAAAGAAGTTTGAGAACATTTAACTCCCCAGCGGAGTCGCCACTGTAAGGATCCCGCCCCAAAGAAAAAAACACGAGCACGTTTCAAGGGCGAAATACCAAACGCGGGAACGGGACCAATTTAACGGAGTCGCCACATTTTGTTAATTTTGAACCCAACAAAATGACAAAGGTTTGAGTTCAAAGGTTCGGAGATCAGGTTACAACTTGGGAAGAGTTTTTACGTCCTCCCAAGTTGCCTCGGACAAAGTCGAGTCTCCCTTGTTAGTTAACAAAAGTGCATGTGTGTGTGTGTGTTTTAACGGAAAGTCTTTGTTTTAACTTTTTATTTATCTTTTCAACTGAAAAAGGGTTTGTTTGACAAGAAAACAAAAGACAGAAGGGCAAAATGGTCAATCTCCCCATATGGCCAAAGTAGCCGTACGGATGGAGAGACCACTCCTGGGATTTTACAGTTTGTTCAAGCAACAGTCCAGTTCCAGGCAGAAACAGAGCATTCTGCTTGAACTGGACCAAACTGTTCTGATTCCAGTTTGTTATTCCAACACAAAACAACATTAACAACTCATTCCTATGCCATTTGATCATCAAAAGAACCTCCCAAAACAAGAGTTTGGGCATGATCAAAGGCAATCATGGGAGAAACATGAAAAAGGTGGCCAATATGCCCTTTTGAGCCATAGTGACCATTTGATGAGTAAAGATTGAAACTTTACCATCAAAATGGCTCTTCTAGGCAAGATTAATCCTTTAGGGACAAGAAGAAACCATAAAGATTGGATCTTTATTACCCAAACTTGGGAATTTTGGGCTAGATCAAGGTGATGAGGATAAAGATTGAGACTTTATCCTCAACATGATCATCATAGCTTAAAATGAGCAAAATGAACAACAAGAGCATCATCCATGACAAGAATGTAAATGAACAATCAACAAGCCATGATCAAACATAGGTTTGAACCTCTTCCACACAAAGTATGGAGGGCACCTTTGATCATCTCATGGCTTGGACTAGGAAATATAAATAATAATAGATATATGTATATTGCTTGAATGGACAAGACTTGCAAGAATGTAAAGATCAACAATAAATGACAAGATTGAAGATAAATAGAGTTCTTAGATGAAGAGAAGGGAGGGGGAGAAGGTGGCTTTACCTATCTTGGTTTAGGCCAATCTTCCTTTCTCTCTTTCACTCTTTGTTCACTCTTACTCACACTATTCTGAGGTGAATTCGACAGAGTAACCTTAGTTCTAATGTTTCTCCCCCCCCCCCCTTGAATGATCAGCAAGGGGCTCTATTTATAGGGACTGAGGGTGCCCAAACCAGCCGTACGGCTAGGCCCCTCTAGTACCCAAAGCATCCGTACGGCTCAGCTTGGCGAGCTTCTGGATTTTTCCAATTTTATACCAGAGTAGTCCTGGAATTTATAGTTTATCCTAGGGAGGTCCTGGCCTATTAGCTTATCCCTGAAACGGTGCTAAGGCTACCTCTAAGATAGGTCGGTTTCAGATTGGGGTACTTACAACGACCGTGCCCGGCCTGACCAGAGATGTGACCCGACCGGACCTAGGGTCGTGATCCGCCCGCACCCAATCAAGCACCCGCTCGGACCTCAACAATACTCGACCACGCGAATGCCAATGCTCGACCGAGCTCCAATTGGGTTAAAAAAAAGGAGACAGCCGACAACACTTGCACGACCGTGCTTTGTTGCACACACGACCGTGCCAGGCAAACTACCCACCCGAACCAGCTGTTCAGGTCCGACCGCGCCCTACAAAACACCCGCCCGGATCAAGTATGTTTAGGCTACTGCATCAAGGGATTCCAGAAATATTGAAGCCTGGGAGAGACCGAGTTTACTCGAAATATCTCTTCAAATGGAGTGGGCGATTTCAAGTTTCAAGACCGAACTCGGAGACGAGTTCTTTTCAAGTGGGGGAGAATGATGCGGGACGAAAATACAATTATAATAAACATTATAGTTATATTTATATTTTATTGTTAGTTAGGTTGTAATTAGTATTTTAAAGATTATTTTCGTCATTATTTTAGTAGGATAATTTTGGAGGTTTTTAGGATAGATTTTGAGGAGATTTTATAGGTTTTGAGTCATATTAAGTTACTATATAGGTTAGGAGTAATTTAGGTAGGTTTTAACTTCTTTTTCAAGTCTTATGGGCACTATAAAATAGGCCTAATTATGTAATCTGAAAATAAGTTGATTATTATTGAATTTTAATTGCTTTGCAATTTTGGGGTTTTTACCTTGAAGCCTTTTGGCTTGTTTGAAGATTTCTTTGAAATTCTTCCTTTTGCTTCAAGAATTCCTTAGGGTTTTCTTAGGGGTTGATTTTCCGCTGCGATTCCACGACGATTGTTTAAAGTCGTCATAGACTTTACTCTTATTGTAGCATCACACTACATCAGTTGGTATCAGAAAAGGGGCGATTCTTGGACGTTTCAACGATATCCGGCAACAACGGGGACAACACAGACAACCAGACTGCACGAATCTGGGGAGAGTTGAGGAAATATCGGTTCGAGGAAAGCTATACTCGAGACAGGGAATGCAGAGCACGATCTTGGGTTGAGCATCAATATTGGCGTGAAATCAAAGATTGTATGCAGATCCAGTGTCAATTATTAGAAAAAGAACGCGATGCGCTGTCAAAAAAAATTTCCAGGATTCGCGGCTTGGTGGTGAAGTCCGAAGGCAACGAGCGGCAGTTCCTAGCGAACCTGTTCCGCCAACCGGAGGCGCCGATTTTGATTCAATTGGGGAAACTCATATCAATGGACCCATTGATCAGAATCCGATTGTTAGGATTGATGAGGATTTCAAAGGAGAAACGATTTTTACAAAGTCTTTTTCCGTGGGTGGAGAGATTACTCCAAAACAGAAATCAGCGGAGCCACTTTTTGAAGTGGTGGTGGAGGATGAAGGTGCGACCGAGTCATTAGACGCGAGGCAAGAGGAAGCACAGGTTATGAGTCCTAAGAACCCAGCAATAATTCGGCCGACTGCAGCCCAGGACTCCCCAAACCCAGCTCCGATCCGCCCGGACCTTGAGCTAGACCCGACCGGATCCAGCCTCGCTCGGCCGTGCAAAATACAAAACTCGGCCGTGCACAATTTGGAGGCCAAGAAGGCAGGACTCGAACTGTTTAGCACGACCGTGCTGGAGGAGACGCACGACCGTGCCCGGCCTGACCAGAGATGTGACCCGACCGGACCTAGGGTCGTGAGCCGCCCGCACCCAATCAAGCACCCGCCCGGACCTCAACAGTGCTCGACCGGGCGAATGCCAATGCTCGACCGAGCTCCAATTGGGTTAAAAAAAAAGGAGACAGCTGACAACACTTGCACGACCTTGCTTTGTTGCACGCACGACCGTGCCAGGCAAACTACCCGCCCGAACTAGCTGTTCAGGTCCGACCGCGCCCTACAAAACACCCGCCCGGATTAAGTATGTTTAGGCCACTGCATCAAGGGATTCCAGAAATATTGAAGCTTGGGAGAGACCGAGTTTACTCGAAATATCTCTTCAAATGGAATGGGCGATTTCAAGTTTCAAGACCGAACTCGGAGACGAGTTCTTTTCAAGTGGAGGAGAATGATGCGGGACGAAAATACAATTATTATAAACATTATAGTTATATTTATATTTTATTTTTAGTTAGATTGTAATTAGTATTTTAATTATTATTTTCGTCATAATTTTTAGTAGGATAATTTTAGAGGTTTTTAGGATAGATTTTGAGGAGATTTTATAGTTTTTAAGTCATATTAAGTTACTATATAGGTTAGGAGTAATTTAGGTAGGTTTTAACTTCCTTTTCAAGTCTTATGGGCACTATAAAATAGGCCTAATTATGTAATCCGAAAATAAGTTGATTGATTATTATTGAATTTTAATTGCTTTGCAATTTTGGGGTTTTTACCTTGAAGCCTTTTGGCTTGTTTGAAGATTTCTTTGAAATTCTTCGTTTTGCTTCAAGAATTCCTTAGGGTTTTCTTAGGGGTTAATTTTCCGCTGCGATTCTACGACGATTGTTTAAAGTCGTCATAGACTTTACTCTTATTGTAGCATCACGCTACATCAGTTGGTATCAGAAAAGGGGCGATCCTTGGACGTTTCAACGATGTCCGGCAACAACGGGGACAACACAGACAACCAGACTGCACGAATCTGGGGAGAGTTGAGGAAATATCGGTTCGAGGAAAGCTATGCTCGAGACAGGGAATGCAGAGCACGATCTTGGTTTGAGCGTTAATTTTGGCGTGAAATCAAAGATTGTATGCAGATCCAATGTCGATTATTAGAAAAAGAACGCGATGCGCTGTCAAGAAAATTTTTCCAGGATTTGCGGCTTGGTGGTGAAGTCCGACGGCAATGAGCGGCAGTTCCTAGCGAACCTGTTCCGCCAACCGGAGGCGCCGATTTTGATTCAATTGGGGAAACTCATATTAATGGACCCATTCATCATAATCTGATTGTTAGGATTGATGAGGATTTCAAAGGAGAAACGATTTTTACGAAGTCTTTTTCCGTGGGTGGAGAGATTACTCCAAAACAGAAATCAGCGGAGCCACATTTTGAAGTGGTGGTGGAGGATGAAGGTGCGACCGAGTCATTAGACGCGAGGCAAGAGGAAGCACAGGTTATGAGTCCTAAGAACCCAACAACAATTCGGCCGACTGCAGCCCAGGACTCCCCAGACCCAGCTCCGATCCGCCCGGACCTTGGGCCAGACCCGACTGGATCCAGCCTCGCTCGGCCGTGCAAAGTACAAGACTCGGCCATGCACAATTTGGAGGCCAAGAAGGCAGGACTCGAACTGTTTAGCACAACCGTGCTGGAGGAGACGCACGACCGTGCCCGGCCTGACCAGAGATGTGACCCGACCGGACCTAGGGTCGTGATCCGCCCGCACCCAGTCAAGCACCCGCCCGGACCTCAACAATGCTCGACCGCGCGAATGCCAATGCTCGACCGAGCTCCAATTGGGTTAAAAAAAGGAGACAGTCGACATGTCACGGCCCGAAAATTCTAATTTCCATAACTTTCAAAATAGCATAATATACATCTCAAAAATGCTAAATACCAATCCAGACGCGTGAACTCTGCTATAAAACTAACATTTCTACCATAAACATGTCGATAACAAAGCCGACTACAACTCCATGAGATTATAACTCGGAGACTATTTACAAGTGCGGAAGCAAAAACAACCAATAACATATATACCCAAATGAAAACCGTACTTGCATAACACTATAAGATCACAGCCTCACAAAAAGAGTGCACAAAAGCTCCGTAGAGCAACTATCCCAAAAGAGTATAACCAGCTTAGAACATTCCCACAACGACATCAGCTCTCACATCTTATTACCTCTAGCTTGCCTGTTGTTAAGGAAAACAACATTGAAAGGAACGGGGTGAGATAAAATCTCAGTAAGTTACTATGCATCTACATGGCATGATATCATACATATTAACTGAATAAGTAAATCATATAACAACAAATGAGAAAGCTCCCTATCGCCAACCGTCCCATACCAGTTGGAAATAAAGACTAACTCATCATGCAGCACACAAGACTGAAATAAACACGTTACAAAGGATACTGAGCCAAGGTTTATCGAAAGAACATAACCGTCTGAGAATATCATCTGAGAAAACCAGTTGAGTAGCATAAATAGCTGAAGTCGGGATCCCGAAAACCAAACCATAAACATAAGAACCAAAGTAACAACGGGGGGAATATGACACAAAGTCATAACCCAAGGGAGCTAATTCATCCCATCTAGGGATGACCAAAACCGGTTCCGGGCCCGGTTCCAGTTCGGAACCGCCGATTCCGATTCGGCATATACATGACCCTGAACCGGCCCGCATTTACACCGGTTCCGGTCATCAAAATCCGGTTCTGATACGGTTCCGGTCCGGTTCCGGTTCGGTTCCACGCTACCATTTTTTTTATTTTTTATCATACAATAATGAATAAACAAGTTAAAATTTATTTTAAAAAAAAGTTATTTTTTATTTATCATACAATAATGAATAAACATGTTAAAATTTATTGAAAAACAAGGGATTTTTAATTTTTTTAATGGAAACGCCAGTCCGGTTCCGGTTCCGGTTCGCCATTTATGTGAACCTGAACCGGCCCGCGCTTACACCAGTTCCGGTTCCTCCGGTTCCGGTTTACTCGCCGGTTCGCTCCGGTTCCGGGCTTCTTCGGTCCGGTTCCGGTCCGGTTTGCCGGTTCCGGTCCGGTTTGGTCATCCCTAATCCCATCCAAGGCCAATCTGGGCTGGGGAAAAAAGGTACCAATGGGAACATTATAATGAACTTGACTCGGGTGCCATTATAATCTCCTACCACTGCCTGACTCAACCAAGTAAGACCAGCTGAACTTTAAACGAAAGCACAATCAGTGTATGATTCCAAAATAGGGAACCATACTAGGTACATCATAAAGATGGTAAAATGCTCATAAAGAGCCCAACAACGATAAACATGTAACCCATTATGATTCCAAAGTAGGGAATCATGCCAAACACATCAGAAAGATGATAACCACGAGTTACTCATAAAGAGTACGATAACTATGAACCCAATCATTTCTTTATGCTTATGATTCCCAAATAGGGAATACGAATAAATACACGATCAAGATGCTACACAAATCCGTAGGGTAACTTAACCACCATTTTACACCTTGTATCCATTCATAACCGAAACCAATCCTAACACTCTTATGTTCCACAACGCCTATCTAGGTACCCTAGAATAGGGCTCAAAGCCTAGACAAAGACTGAACCTTAAATCAATTCAATTGGAACAATTCAACTTTTCCAGTCAACTGCGCGGCCGCCTAAAAACACCTGTGCGGTCGCCCATAAAGCACACTGACCATGACCAAAACGATCCAGAAAGATGTGCGGCCGCCCACACACTTCCGTCAGCCAAACTTAATTCTTTTCATACTACCTCTGTTTCACCGTCTCAAAAGTACTATTACAACTTCTTGTTTTATTTATATAAACCCATAAAAGGATTCCAACAGTCCGAATACCCAAAAAATAGCCTAAATACAATTAACTTCAATACTCCCACAAAGCAACAATTATCAAGAAAATATCACATATAATATGCATGAGCAATATTATAATTTAAAGGGGAGTAGTAACTTACTAAACATGAAAGGAACTAACAATTAAACTCGCATTTGTTCTGATGGAAACGATCACTTGCTCGAGCTTCACAATCCTACCGTGTTCGTTAGTTGGAGCTACAAACGAAAATCACTATATTGTGATTTTTTTATTCTAAGAACAAAAACCTGTTATTTGTATAACTGCTCTTTCCCAGGTTGTTTTCTTAGTATTTGATATTCATCTTTTATTAACCAAGGCCGATCAAAAGCATATGAGTCGGTGAGTCGGCCCTAGTAGGACGTGGCACCAAATGAACAAAAGTGATATTCAAAATAGTGACTACTCCATTCTTTATCAAAATAGAATTAAGAAATTAATATTGTAACAATTTGACAATTAAACAAATGGTTTCCAGGCCCACTAAAAATGGACTCTTTCGGTCAACTTTCCAAACATTATATGATGAGGTCAAATCTTATTTAGTGGTCAACAAGTCAAATTATATAAATTATTATAATTGGTTAAAATTAAGTATGCTCTAACAGATTATTTAAAATGTTCTACTGAGCCAAATTTAGTAAACAAATAGTGTTTTTGAAAGTTTTAGATGTCTAGTTTAACTAGCATTTTTCGAATTTAAATTTTGAGTTTTCTACAAAGAATTATAGCCATTTTAATACAAGGTGTCAAGGATAGCCGAAAATCATAGTTTCAACTCATTTATATATTTTTGTGTAAAACATTTTCACCAAGGCCCCCTAAGGTTTCAACATTAACATTTAACCCCATTATTTACAAATACTAACTCAACTATTTTAACTTCTACTCATGCTAATTAGTCCCCTTTGGCAACTCAAATACTTTTAATTAAATATTTGAAATGGGTCAAGTAAGCCATTTAAAATAAGAAAACTAACACAAACTAAATTATAAGATAATATTCTGTAGAAAATTTATATGTCATTGGACGGGTCGTCACACGACAACACTTGCACGACCGTGCTTTGTTGCACGCACGACCGTGCCAGTCGAACTACCCGCCCGAACCAGCTGTTCAGGTCCGACCGCGCCCTACAAAATACCTGCCCGGATCAAGTATGTTTAGGCCACTGCATCAAGGGATTCCAGAAATATTGAAGCTTGGGAGAGACCGAGTTTACTCGAAATATCTCTTCAAATGGAGTGGGCGATTTCAAGTTTCAAGACCGAACTCGGAGACGAGTTCTTTTCAAGTGGGGGAGAAGGATGCGGGACGAAAATACAATTATTATAAACATTATAGTTATATTTGTATTTTATTTTTAGTTAGGTTGTAATTAGTATTTTAATTATTATTTTCGTCATTATTTTTAGTAGGATAATTTTAGAGGTTTTTAGGATAGATTTTGAGGAGATTTTATAGTTTTTGAGCCATATTAAGTTACTATATAGGTTAGGAGTAATTTAGGTAGGTTTTAACTTCTTTTTCAAGTCTTATGGGCACTATAAAATAGGCCTAATTATGTAATCCGAAAATAAGTTGATTATTATTGAATTTTAATTGCATTGCAATTTTGGGGTTTTTACCCTGAAGCCTTTTGGCTTGTTTGAAGATTTCTTTGAAATTCTTCGTTTTGTTTCAAGAATTCCTTAGGGTTTTCTTAGGGGTTGATTTTCCGCTGCGATTCTACGACGATTGTTTAAAGTCGTCATAGACTTACTCTTATTGTAGCATCACGCTACATCACATCATCATTTTCATTAAAAAAAAATCTAAAATTAAGTGTTTCATTGGAAACATATGCTGAACATATATCTCACATGTAGCATAGTATAATATATCATATCAAACTAAATGACTAAGTCAAGTAAACAATCAAAATATTAATAAGCCCCTTTACCATTGTTTCTTCTTTTTATTATCCCAAAGAAGGGGGTTCAAAAAAAAAAAGGCGCAGTAGTATAGGCGGACAAAATTCTTGTCAATGTAAATGTTATTATACGGGTCTAAAAATAGTACTAACCTCCGTCCCAACTCAATGTGCACTGTTTGACATTTTTTGGTCAATTCAATTGATCTTTGACCATAATTTTATGAAAATCTAGATATCTCTATGCAGTTCTATAAATGTTTTTGATACTATTCGTAACTATGAAACAATAACATGTTTTAAAATTGCTTATGAATATTAACATATTCATAAAATTATGGTCAACGATTGATTGAATTGACCAAATGAATAGTGAAAAGTGCACATTGAGGTGGGACGAAGGTTAGTATTCCCTTTATTCTGAAATGATTTTTATATGTTATTTTTTATTATACTAAAAAGTTCTTTCCATTTCTATAATTGTCGTTAAATGTGCATAATACAACATGGCTAATGAATCAAATGTTCATATCCTTATAAAATGGAATAGTCAACTGAGAAAAATCATTTTGGGACGAAGGAAGTACGTATTAAAAAGTTTGAATAGTCAAATGATCCAAAAAAAATCATCTAAGGGGTCAATTTGTAAATATAGAGCAAAAATTATATTCAAGAAAGGGGTCAGATTGTTCAAAAATTACTATTTTACCCTACTTTCTAAATATATTTACAAACATAACACTAGTAATTATTTTTTCTTACAAAAACATGGGGTCACCGAACCCGTTAGTGTGTGCCTAGCCTCTAGGGATGGCCAAACCGGACCGGAAAAGTCCGGAACCGGAGCAAATCGGGGAGTAAACCGGAACCGGAGTAACCGGAACCGTAAGTTATCCGGGCCGGTTCAGGTTCACATAAATGGCGAACCGGACCGGAACCAGATTGAAAATCCCTTGTTTTTCAATAATTTTAAAGGGGGGGACCGGAATAGGGATGACCAAACACGGTTCCGGTTACGATTCCGGTTCGGAACCGCCGGTTCCGGTTCGACTTTTATGTGAACCTTAACCGGCCCTTGGTTACACCGGATCCGGTTCCGGTTGTCACAATACGGTTCCGGTCCGGTTCCGGTTCGGTTCCACGGTTCATTTTTTTATGGTTTTTTAACGGTTAATTCTGATGAAACTGTTAGAAATCGGTCAAAAACACATTTTTATTATATTCATTCACTGATTTTGGCAAAAAAAATCAGTCAAAACACAACTTTTCTTGTCAACTTTCCATTAGTAACGGTTAATTCTAATGAAACAGTTAGAAATCTAATGATTTTGATGGTTTTTTAACGGTTTTACTGACGGTTCAGACGGTTCCGGTCCGCGGTTTGGTTGGGCGGTTCGGAACCGCCGGTTCACGGTTTTTTGGGGGGTTGAACCTTAACCGGCCCTTATCCAAAACGGTTCCGGTTCCCACGGTTCCGGTTTTCGTGGCGGTTCATGGCGGTTACGTTTTTTTCGGTTCCGGTTCCGGGCCGGTTCGACGGTTCCGGTCCGGTTTGGCCATCCCTAGACCGGAACCGGAACCGGATTGTGCCAAACCGGAACCGGGTTAAGCGCGGGCCGGTTAAGGGTTACCCTTATGCCGAACCGGAACCGGTTTTGGCCATCCCTACTAGCCTCGCCACTGGATGGCATATAATTTATTTTTTTAATCTTAAGCATTGACACAAAATGTAAGAAGACCAATTTACCCCTCCAAACTTTCCTCATTGACATAAAGGGGATTTTAAATATAAAAAATTAGTCGTTTGATCTCCCTAGAATCTTAATCGTCGTTTACGCTCTTTGATTTCTTAAATAGACATGGGAGGGACCAATATAACGAATCGGCTTAATTAACTGTCATACTTCATACCAGTAAACCCTATTCGGAAGGGATTGTCGAATTCAAGTTGCCAAATTGAGGTAAGTGCTAGTTATAATTATTTCAAGAAAATATGTTTTGTGGCCCCCAATTTGTACGGGATGACGACTTCTACATGCTAATTAGGGTTATAATTTCGTATTTTCATATCTTTATCTTTTTATATTTGTGCTAAAGTTAGTAATTTGTTTCTACAATGAATGAAGGGAAAATACTCCCTCCATCCCAAAATGATATTCTCATTTGTCATTTTTCATTGTCCCAAAAAGTTTTTCTCATTTAGACAATTTAGGCTTAATAGGTGCATAAACACAAAATGGCTAGTGAAGCAAGTGCTCATATCCTTAAAAAGTTTGACAGTAGTCAAACGTGAAGATAATTTTGGGATGGATGGATTATGATATATTCCGTAGTATTTCACATGAAAAAGATGGGGAAAATAATATTTTTAGCATAGTATTTGGTTAAAATGGGCATTTAAAATAGGAATCTCAATAAAATGTTCTCCCTCATCAAAAAATGATTGTCTGTCTTATTTTCATTGATATATAAGTATTTTGAAATGGTGGTACTAGCCAGTAATTGAAAACCTTTTTCTTTTTCTTTCTGTTTATGTTTTCATTTCTTCTTTGTTTTATATTTATGTTTTCATTATAAACTTATTATTATACATCATTATAAATACTATCAGCAACAATTTTTAAATTATCATTAACATAATTCAATTAACTAAAATTATTGTTCAAAAAATTTTCATGCGAACGTACAAAAAAGGGAGAGTGGTATAGAGGGAGTAACTTTCAGTGGTAGTTATTGCTTGATGCCTCTGTTAGTTACATCTGATATGATTTCATACTTGATTTTGATATCTTCTTTTCCCTTTCAGTGACCAGTTATAAATGGAGAAACGCATCCTTAGTTGCAAGTCTGACAGAATCAGCAAGCTTCCTGTAGAGGTAAAAGATATCATTCTGACATTTCTGCCTCTACGAGAGGCAGTGAGGACGAGCATTTTGTCAACTAAATGGAGACACGTGTGGACCAACCTTTCAAAACTTGTTTTTGATAATACGGTTAGCAAATCACAGGATAATGAACCACTCACAAGATATAAGCTCATCTCAACCATTAATCAAATCTTGCTACTCCGTGATGGACTAATTCATAAGTTCAGCCTCTCCCATTCTGTTATTCAGAGCTGCCCTGATATTGACAATATCACTATTTTCTTGTCCAAGAATTGTGTGCGTGAGTTCAGCCTTGAGATTTTGAAGGGCGAGAAACATAAATTGCATTCATCATTTTTCTTTTGGCGGGAGCTCACACATTTAAATTTGTGTGATTGTGTATTTACTCCTCCGCCTGCTTTTAAAGGATTTCCTAAGCTGGTTAGCGTGAAGTTTGTAAATGTTGATTTTTCTACGGATATGTTTGGAAACTTTGTTTCCAGTTGCCCTCAATTAGAGAGTATGACTCTCATCAATCCTCGCAAATTTAAGTGCCTACCAATAAGTGCTCCAAATCTGAAATTCCTGGAGTTTCATGGTAATTGTGAGTCTCTTTGTTTTGGAGATGCTCCAGTTCTTCAAGTAGTTTCATTTATTACGGAAGAAATGAGAATAAGCCAAGACGGAGAAAAATGCAGATTTGTAGAGTTTTTCCGTTGTCTGCCTGCGCTGAAAAAATTGGCTACAAGCTACAGTCTACTTCAGGTAATATTTTGTATTTACTTGCTTTTCTTTTTCTTTATTTTTTGGTGTGTTGCGTTTTAATTTCTTAATTAATGTTGTTTTTGGCCTTCTGTAAGCACTTGGCTGCAGGTGTTGCACCAATGAAGCTTCCATCTTCAATCGGCCTCCAAATTCTTGAACTATCTTCGATCTCCTTCGTTGCCCTAGACGAGTTGTCCAGTGTATTTTGCTTGATTGGAAGCTGCCCCACCATAAAAAAAAGTTAAAATCGAGGTGAAAGCTTGTGGATCTTGTTATTATTTTAATTTAGTTGGATCATACTTTGAGACTCCACATTGAGATATTAGTTTCTTCCAATCCAGATATATGATGATCCTGCTGATGCTACATTAGCCCAAGTTGTAGATTTTCTCAAGGCACAAGTCTGGACTGCTGATATAACCTTGATGAACTTGTGGAAGTTCATTTAACGTGTGTCTCGGGAAAAGAGCCCGAGTTGGAGTTTATTAAGCTTCTATTAGCCAAGTCACGTACACTAAAGACAATGCTAATTAAACCGAAGAAGAAAGATGACTTTTCAAAACTCGAGTTGTTGACAAAATTGACAAGGTATCATCGTGCATCCCCAATGGCAGAGATTATCTACGAGTAAGGTGATCCAATGTATGTGAGATTCTTTTTCAACAGTATTTGTATGATCATTATGAGATCTTATGGATTTTTAATTGTTCTTATGATCATTTTCAATGTGCTGAACAAAGAAAAAGTATGCATCTTCTTTTCTTAGGACTATGTAATTGCTTTTGTGTGAGTTGCTTTTGTGACTTTAGTACTCCTTTTGTCCCGGATAAATGTTTTTTTTTTTTTACTACGAACGAACATATTTTGAACAATAATTTTATGTTATTTTATCATTCTAATAAAAATATAAAACTTGTTACTGAAAGTATATGATGTATCCGTAACAAGTTTTAAATTTTCATTAGAATAATTGAATAAACCTAAATTTATTATTCAAAGTAAAAAAAAAAAGGAATATCATTCCGGGAAAGAATTTCTCGTCTCTGTTAGTCTTTTACACAAATTTCCTCAATGCACCATTGCATGGCTGGGTTACCACATAAGCAATAGTCGCTCCCTCTTTCGACTTGAACTGCAGGCAAGCTTAAATACCTTAGCTTCAAAATGCTTTTCTGTAGCTGCGAATTCAGCCAAAGCGTTCATCAATTTCTTGATGAGACTATTTGTCAAGTGTCAATGATCATCTCGCATTAAGATATAAGATCATCCCAACTATCAATTTGATCGATATTGCTACTCCATGATGGACAAACTCTCGAGTTCAGCCTCTCATATTCTCTCTTTGAGAGCTGTCCCGAGATTGATCATTTCATATTTTTCTTGTCAAAATTCTTGAACTATCTAAAATCTCCTTTGATATGCTGGACGAGGTGTAGGGTCCTTTTGGCTTGACAGTGGCTTCCTAACCAAAAACATGAAATCGAGGTGATTACAAATTTATCGTGTAATTTCTCAACATAGTAAGATTATATTACATGGTGATATTTTAGACTTCCCTTCTCTTTTATCAAGGTACTTCCAGTGAGTATGGTGATGTAGGTCAAATTGTGGATTTGTTGAAGGTACATTACTTGTCTGATAATATGGGCTGAATTAGGAGAAGTTCAGCTATAGTTCGTCCGAAAACGAAGGCTCATTTTTGTTCTTGATCAAGAACAAAAAAGGGACTTCATTTTGGGACCGAGTGAGTAGATCAACACCAATCCTCAAGTATTAGTATGATCTACCAAAATTAGTAAATAGTACAAATGAAAATCCAAGACACCAGAAATATTGGTAGTAGGACATTCATAGTCCCACTACATCTCCACCACTCCACCACCACAAAACAACCACAAAAACAACTCTCAAAAACAAGCAAACTCAAGCAAACAAACAACTCAATCTCCATCCACTCAACTTCAACAACAACAAGTCAAATCAACAAAAAAGAAAAGTCTTCCTTGGAGAGAAAGGGAGCACACCTCACCAACCTAATCTAGGTAAAACTCTATCTTGTAAGGGTAAGTGTAAGAAATGTAGAACCTTCGTGTGCCTAGTTTAGGGTCTAGCCATTAGAATGGCTAGATCCCCATCTTCTTTATGTATCTCATGTTTAAAGCTAGTAATCTTCATGTAAATATGATATGAATGTTTAAACCTCAGTCCATCATGTATATATATATATATATATTCCATGTCCATTTTTTGTTAATCTCAAAGCTTAAATTTCAAGTCCAAACATGATATGGTCCATTTGCTCAACATGTACACAATTTGTCCACTTTTTCTTCTATCATGTTTATCCTTGTTTTCGCTCATGTTTGTTGCTAAGTAGACATTATATAATGTAATAACATGCTAAAGTAAAAGTTCTCCAAGTTTCATGGCTTCCTTCCAAGATTTGATCATGATTTAAGGTTCATCTTTGTGCTACATGCAACCTGTTCACATACTTTGTTTAACTCATGCTTATTCATGTGCTTTTTACTCATTCAAAACTCAATTTCTGGGCTTGGCTCAAAACACAAAAGTTGTTCCTCACATATTTAATATAATGAATGTCAAGTTTCATGATCATATTCCATGTTTAGGTCATGTTTTGATAGAGATTTTCGTAGCTCAGATGTGCTGCCCTATTTGCTGCATTTCTGACCCATCTGTGTTTTCATGCATAAAACTTTACCAAGACTTGGTTTTCAAACTGAGGTCAAAACATTAAATTTTTTCTAAACGAACTAAGGAAATCATTAATTCTTTTGAAATATTTTTGTGACCTCATAAATGGCCTCTTTCCATTTTTTAATTACAATGCTAACTCTCAGATGTCTTTTTCCAGATTCTGACATACAAATGTCAGAGGCCTTTTTAACCCTTTAAACATTACTTATGACCTTGAAACGTGACACACTTAATATTTGATATGTTAGCTACAACTTTCATGTTTTGTGTTTCCTCAGATCCTTGAGTTATGATGGTGTAAATTGGACCCCAATGTCTGACATGCTGTGTTCTTCCTGTTTTTGGCAGTTTTGTGTTAATGTTCCTTGCATGATTTGAGGATGAGAAACAAATCTAAAAATCCAACAAAAAATCATATGTGTTTTCTAACATTCTGGGAGTAAATCCCAACTTTCTTTTCTGAATTTGGATTAGGTTTGGACACGTGCATTGCTCCATGAACGATAGGTGGTCCAGAATTGCTATACATACCTTGGCTTTGGACATTCGTTTTTATGGGATTTGTCTCCCATTTTGGTACATAATTTGTATAATCCCCTCATGTACATAACCCCCTCTCCCTTTTATGTGTTCTTACTTATCTATGTGATTCAAAACCATTTTTGAAAACCAATCGGGAATCCACCCAAACCGGTTCCCGGTCGTGACTCAAATGAATCGATCTAGACTAGAAAGACTCCTTTGTACATAAAGACACTTTTTTTCTAAAAGTTAGGGCATAACAAGGCATTTTTTTATTTTTTTTTAGAAACCAGGGCGGCACCTGGGAAGATTTTATTAATTATAAAATATAAGTACAAGAGGGGGACAACCACCCGACTCATTGCCGGATATGGAACCGGACCTCGAAATCCAAAAAATAAACCAATTCCTCAAAAGGTAAAACCATCTAAAAAATAAAAGCCCGAAAAAATTAAACCAAAGAACAATCCTAATAAATTCAAATGAGCCCAATGATCCATCAAAAGTCCAAGACACGGGCCCGTGTGCCTCTTTTACAACCGAAACGAGTCCGTATGCCTTCCTTGCACTCAAGAAACTATTCCAAAGAACCAAACACCATAACCAAGCCGCAGCAAACACCAACATCAAATAATTATCGACGCTCAACATAGTATCCACTTTCATCAAAACGTAACGCGTCCAAGACACTCCGTGGAAGCTCCCTTGACGATCCATATGTCTAAACTGTTTTATGAATATGAGCTTCAAAAGCCAATATATCCGCAACCCCATTTGCTTGACGAAGAACATGACGTAACTCATACCCTCCAATCAAACTTTCACATTCCCGCAATTCATACGTGTATTGCCACGGACACTTATTTCGCCCTTTTAAAATATTCACATCTACTAAGGAATCTGAGTTTACCTGAACAGAAAGTAAACCCCAAGAATGACATAAGCGCAGGCCATCACGTAAAGCAAAGATCTCCGCCTTCATGTTGGTTCCATCTCCGTAGTAGTGTGAAAAGGCACAAACAAAAGCCCCCATACCATCCCTTATAATACCACCACCCGTGCACTGGCTGTTTATCGCGGAACCATCCGTATTCAAAGTAAAAACATGAGAGCGCGAAGGCTCCCATCTTAACAGCCTCTGCCGCCTAAACTTATGCTCTGCCACTTTGAGGCCTAAGCTCTCCAACAAGACACGGTCATTCCCACTAGGAGCCCCTTTCGGGACTAGGAATGAGCACATCTCAATAAGAGAATTTTTAACCCCATCCACAATTTTGGCACTATTCATAACAGTTCCTTCGAAAATCGATTTACACCTTGCTTTCCAAATCTCCCAACAAGTAAAAAGCATAATACCCATACGAACTAAACCAACCTGTCGGCACTTTGACTGTCCACCACACCAAACAGTCCACAAATGATGTAAATCAATATAATTATGAGTCAAAGGGAAAAGACTAACCCAATGCCTCCAAACAGACTGCGCAATCACCGACTGTAGAAGTAAATGATTAAGAGTCTCCCTATGACCACCTCCAGGACAGCACACACATCGAGATGGGATATTGAAGCCCCGAGACTCCAATTTTGCATCCACCGGAAGACCATTGTGCATAGCCCTCCACCAGAAACCACTGACCTTTGTAGGGATGTTGGGATGCCAAACCTTAGCACCCCATTCCACCAAAGGGCTGCGGACCCGAATATAATCCCACCATGCAGCTGTCTCAAAAGTTCCCATTTTTGTAAGAGTGAAGACCGGACGATCCTCACTATGCTCATCAATATGCACCCTACGAACATTGGCATGTAGATCCTGTGGGATAAACTGAAGCATGTCCTCCAAAACCTGAATACCATCTCTCACTGTCAAAAGTTGATCTTCAGGAAGCGGGCCCCCAAGTCTCGCGCCCCAACCCGTGGTCCTACTTGGCCCCACGTTCGGGACACGCACGGAAGACGTCATAAAATATTTTAGGAAATTTTTTTGAAATGTCCTTTCATAAAAGTTTCATATAACAAAACACATTTACTTGAAACTTGATTTCATTTAACACAAACAAACTTTCACAAAATACTTAGCCATAAGGCTTACACACTTTACTTACAAATTTACAAATCACCAACATGTTCCAAAAATAGGTGATACAAAGATGAAGTCACAGGTACACTACCCAAAAGGTTATACATTTACATAATGTAGACTTTACATAACACATGTCCCAAAATGTCTTACCCAAAATCACCACCTCAACGTCCTCCCTTGTGAAGTGACCTATCCCCTGGGCTCTCCTTTATCTAAAGAAGACAACATTGAAAGGAACGGGGTGAGAATAAATCTCAGTAAGCTACTAAAATGCAACTACGTTACATGCTGAAATGATACTCATAATTGAACAATGTCAATACACATTCATTTAGCACATAACATGATAGGCAAAGCCACTCCATTATACCACACATAAGGCGGAAATAAACACTCATTCGTGGATACTGAGCCAAGGTTCTCGAATCAAACATATAACCATCAGAGAGGTATCAACTGAGCAGCACCAAAGGGCTGAAACCGGTTCATGAACCAAACAACAACACAACAACAACAACGGGGGGAAAATGACACAAAGTCATAACCCAAACGGTGACTAAACTCACAAAGGAGAGCTAGCCCAAACCAATCTGTGGCCCAAGGAAGGGGGTTAAAAATGGGAAACCAATGGTAGAAGTCTTACAATGAACTTGGCTCGTGTGCCATTATAATCCCTACCACTGCCCGACACTACAACAAGTACCAGCTGGACTTTAACACGAGCATAGTAATAAATACTTGCTTAAACAACAACCGGGGCATGATTCCAAAGTAGGGAACCACACAAAACTCATCACAAAGATGCACCAATCCAAAACACATCAAAAGATGTTCAACAATATCCAATTAACATTTAGTCAAATTCCACAACACATGTGTTCATAAAGGAACCGTTTCCAATATTAGAGTGTTCCACAACAACCCTCTAGGTACTCTAGGATATCACCTAAGACCTAGACCAAGATTGAACTCTAAATCACTTGGATTGGAACGACTCAACTTTTCAGCAATCATGGGCGGTCGCCCACACCAGACTGTGCGGCCGCCCAAAATACTCTGTTCCAAGACAAAAACCTTTCAGATAGATGTGCAGTCGCCGGCCTCATTCTGGGCGGCCGCCCAACCTACCCGCCAGGCCCAAAACTTGATAATTTTACTCCCTTCGTTCCACCGTCCCAAAAGTACTAACACTCTTATACCTGAACCATACACTCTACTCATATAAGTGCAAAGAACACCCAGGAACACACTTGAACTAAACCAAACACTTCTTACTACAAATCTCATATTACTCCCTTTGTCCCAAAATCACAAGTATCACAAATAAATTCTTTTCACAATAATTTCACCACATATAACATATAACATAATATATGACAATTTTAACATTTAAGGGAATTAGTAACTTACCTATTTCGGGAAGAAGTATCGCAGAAATATGTTTTTGTTCGGGTAGAAATGACCTACTCAACGCCCTGATCATTTTATATAATTAGATTTTAAAACGGAGTAGTAAATAAAAAGAAATAAAATCAAAATGAAATGAACTTACTTTTCTCTTAAACCCTAAGAAAGAAGGACAGAGAAATGTTCTGGGTGAAATGAATATGCAGAGGGAGAGAGATAAACATGTTATAAAAGATTTTTACCCCATTTTTATACTTTCATCACTCTACTTTCCATTTGAACAAATAGACCCCTAAAGTTATAATTTCACATATAACCCTTAGGTTTCAACTAATTCATTTACTCCTTTAACCATTATTACTACTAACTAAATAAATAACACAATTAATCAAACAATATGTGCAAGTCATGAAATATGATGCAACACATAAAATGCACACATAATGTCAAATTAAAATCTCCAAAAATATAAAATAAATAGGGACGGGTTTTGGGGTCGTTACAATCACTCCCTTTAAAGAAATTTGTCCCGAATTTTTTGAGTTGCTTACCAAAAGTGTCAAATAACCAAGGGTATTTTCTCTCTATCTCCTCTCTAAGCTCCCAAGTTGATTTTTCCACATTATGGTTCCTCCACACAACTCTAACAAGAGGAATACTCTTAGTTCTCAATTCTTGAACCTTAGAATCAATCACCTGAACTGGATGCTCCTCATAGGACATACTTGGTTCAATATCCACAGGTATCTTAGATAACACATGAGATGGATCATACACATACTTTCGAAGCATTGAAACATAAAACACATTATGAATCTTGTCAAGAGAAGGAGGTAACGCAAGACGATAAGCTCGATCTCCAACTCTTCCCAAAATCTCAAAAGGCCCAACAACCTCGGTGCTAGCTTGCCTTTCTTCCCATATCTTTTAATTCCCACCTTTGGGGAAACTTTCTAAAACACAAAGTCACCCTTTTCAAACTCAAGGTCTCGCCACCGATGATCTGCATAACTCTTTTGTCGACTCTGAGCAGTAGTCATTCGATCCCGAATAAGCTTAACCTTCTCAACTGAATCATTAACCATATCAACTCCCCAAATCTTTGCTTCCCCAACTTCATCCCAAAAAATAGGTGAACGACATTTTCTCCCTACAATGCTTCATAAGGAGACATCCAATACTGGACTGAAAATTGTTATTATAGGAAAATTCCACGAGAGGCAAATGAATATCCCAAGAATCTGCAAAATCAACTGAACAAGCTCTCAACATATCCTCAAGAATCTGAATGGTCCTTTCTGACTGGCCATCTGTTTGAGGATGAAAAGCAGTACTAAATCTCAATTCTGAACCCAAAGCCTTTTGAAATGCTTGCCAAAACCGAGAAGTGAATCTAGGATCACGATCAGATACAATGCTGACTGGATCTCCATGCAACTTCACTATCTCATTAATGTACAACGTAGCAAGCCTTTCCATCGAATAGCCAATCTCAATAGGTAAGAAGTGAGAAGACTTTGTCAATCTATCTATGATCACCCAAACTGCATCATGCCTTCTCCGAGTACGAGGTAACCCTGACACAAAGTCCATTGTAACATGTTCCAATTCCATTCCGGTATCTCTAAGTTGAAGCAAACCTGCGGGTCTTTGATGTTCAGCTTTCACTTGTTGATAAGTCAAACACTTCGACACATAATCTGCTATCTCCCGCTTCATGTTGTTCCACCAAAAGTGTTGCTTCAAATCTTGATACATTTTGGTACTCCTGGGATGAATAGTATACCTCGACTTATGGCCTTCCTCGAGAACTTGAAGTTTAATCCCATCAACATTAGGAACACACAATCTACCTCTGAAAGTCAATACTCCTTCAGAACTGAGAGAGATGTCTTCAAATCTGCCATCTTTGATTTTACCCATTATCTTCATTAACTCAGGATCATCTTTTTGAGCATCCTTGATTTGTTGAATTAAGGTTGGTAATATTCTGATATTCGCAAATATAACCCCATGCCTCGATTCATAAGGACACCAATCTCGAGCATCTTCTAACATCTTCCATTCCCGTACCATCAATGAAGCTACATAAGACTTCCGACTAATAGCATCAGCTACCACATTCGCCTTTCCCGGATGATAAGAAATGGTACAATCATAATCCTTCAACAGCTCCATCCATCTACGCTGTCTATTATTCAACTCTTTCTGGGAGAAAAGATACTTCAAACTCTGATGATCTATTGAAATCTCAAACTTTTCTCCATATAGATAATGCTTCCATTTGTGTAACGCAAAAACAATAGCTGCTAGCTCCATATCATGGGTTGGATAATTCTGCTCACTAAGAGTTAACTTCCTTGAAGCATAGGCAATTACCTTCCCACTTTGCATCAGAACATACCCCAAGCCTTCTTTTGAAGCATCACTATAAATCACCAAGTCATCATTCCCATTAGACAGTGCAAGAATAGGAGCGGTGGTCAATCTCTTCTTTAATTCTTCAAAACTGACTTGACATTTGTTATCCCACACATATGGCACATTCTTTCGAGTCAACTGAGTCAATGGGGTAGCAATCTTAGAAAACCCTTTAATGAATCTTCTGTAGTACCCAGATAAACCCAAGAAACATTGAATTTCAGTGACTGATTTTGGTCTTTTCCAATTCACAATGGCTTCAATTTTTTGATGGATCAACCGATATACCTCTATTGAAACCACATGTCCCAGAAAAGAAACTTCATCGAGCCAAAAAGCACACTTACTGAATTTTGCAAACAACTGCTTCTCCTGAAGAATAGATAGAACCATTCGCAAGTATTGCTCATGTTCTTCTCGAGACTTAGAATAAATCAGGATGTCATCAATAAACACAACCACAAAAGAATCAAGATAAGGCTTGAAAACCCAATTTATCATATCCATAAAAACAGCTGGAGCATTTGTTAACCCGAAAGGCATAACAAGAAATTCATAATGACCATACCTACTACGGAAAGCAGTCTTAGGAATGTCTTCTGAGTGAATCTTCAACTGATGATACCCACTCCTCAAATCAAGCTTCGAAAAGACAACTGACCCTTGGAGTTGATCAAATAAATCATCAATGTGAGGTAAAGGATATTTGTTCTTTACAATCACCTGATTCAGTTTTCTATAGTCGATGCATAGTCTCAAGGACCCATCTTTCTTCTTTACAAACAACACAGGAGTTCCCCACGGTGATACACTGGGTCGAATGAAACCCCTATCAAGCAACTCTTGCAACTGAACTTTTAACTTTTTTAATTCTGCTGGAGCCATTCTATAAGGTGACTCAGATATCGGGGTAGTACCTGGAAGTAAGTCAATACAAAACTCGATCTCCCTATCAGGAGGCATAGAATACTCAGTAGAGAACACATCAGGAAACTCTTTCACAATATGAACATCCTCTACTTCAGGCAACTTTTTAGTAGTATCAAGAACACTGGCCAAATACCCCGAACAACCACGATGTAACAACTTTCTAGCTTTCATATAAGAAATAATATGAATTACCTTACTCAAAGGAGCAGCCTCAAAAGTAAATTCAGGCACATCAGGAATAGAAAATGTAACCACCTTTTTATAACAATCAACTGAAGCATGGTATTTACTCAACCAATCTATTCTCAAGATAATATCAAAATCTTGTAATGGCAAAACACTAAATCAGCAAATAAACATGCTCCCAAATATGCACATCACAACCACGTAACACCTTATTGGTCACCAAACACTCACCTATAGGAGTAGACACCTCTAACACATAAGGTAGAGATTTAGAAGAAACATGCAATCGAGAAGCAAAATGCACAGACACATAAGAATGCGAAGAGCCAGGGTCTATAAGTGCACGTGCCCTCAAACTAGACACATAAATTATACCTCCTATCACATTAGAAGAATCTGAAGCCTGCTGTTGTTGATAGCAAAAACACGACCTTGCACTTTAGGCTTCCCTGAGGCATCCCTCTTCTGACCCTGGGATGATCCTGCTCCACTCCCCTATGGTACAATCCTTGCTCGTAGGCAATCCCTCTGAAAATGGCCAAGCTGACCACAATTCAAACACTTTCCCTGCTTCTTCCAACATCGTTCTTTAGAGTGCCCTTCCTTCTAACAATAATTACAAATCCTTCTACTTTGATTTCCGGGGTGTTACCTTGATTTCTGATAATTGGTTGCCCCTGCGGTTGCCCTCTAAATTGTGATGGGTTCCCTGACCTCCTCGATTATCACCACGCTGTGGTTGAGGTCTTCCTGCCTTCCTGTACCTATCAATTCAACTTTCCTCTTATGCTCTTCTATATCATGCTCCACCTGATATGCTCTATCAATAGCATCTTGAAAATCTTGCAACTTGTGAGATACTAGTTAACTTCAGATCACAGTTCTCAATCCCTTTACAAATCGCATAGCTTTCCTCTCCTCAGTTGCCACTAAGTGAGTACAGTACCTGGATAACTCCATGATTTGGATGTATACTGAGAAACAGACATAGTATTCTGCCCAGGTTAAGAAACTCCATTTCCTTCTTGTCTTGATCTACCCGGGGAATGAAATGTTCCTTGAACTTCTTCAGAAATTCTCCCAAGTATAGGGTACATGATTCTCATCCCAATTTGTTTTCAAAGCTCTCCACCAGTGTTCAGCAGCTCCACTCAGTTTATAAGTAGCAAAACCTGACTTGTTCTTCATCTGAACATCTGAGAACATCAAATATTTTTTCCATCGATTCAATCTACTTTCGACCTTTGTTACATCTAGTCTCCTTCATAACCCATTAGTTTCATCTTTAGGAACTGTTCTAACCCATATCTCGGAGGTGCTTGTTCTCCTCCTTGCCTTTGATCATTTAAAGTTTTTAGTGCTGCTTCAAACATCCTTTGAAACATGATTCGGCCTCTTTCTCTGGCATCCCCTTGCCCTGAAGAACCAGCCTAATCTCCTTTAGTCTTAACCGTTTTCAATAAACACCTGCATAAGACACACAAAGTTACTCACTCAATACACAACTACCCTCCTAGGTCACTTAGTCATTCTAGACCATCTACAAACCTAGCTCTGATACCAACTGTCGCGCCCCACCCCGTGGTCCTACTTGGCCCCACGTTCGGGACACGCACGGAAGACGTCATAAACATTTTAGGAAAATTTTTTGAAATGTCCTTTCATAAAAGTTTCATATAACAAAACACATTTACTTGAAACTTGATTTCATTTCACACAAACAAACATTCACAACCCAAGTACTTAGCCATAAGGCTTACACACTTTACTTACAAATTTACAAATCATCAACATGTTCCAAAAATAGGTGATACAAAGATGAAGTCACGGGTACACTGTTGGGTTTCGGAGTAACATGCGCAGCGGAAAATAGCATTTAAATTTTTATGAACCCAAAGCCCATAGATCCATTCATATTATTAAATCAATTACAACAATATGAATATTAGAAAACTAACCCTTGATAACTTTGAATTTAGTCTTTGATCTTGGTAGAGAAATTGAAACTTAATCACGAACAAGTAAGAACACGAACTTTGAAGATGATAAAGCTTCACCCTCTAGCGGTATCCACACTACGAAGGAATATCAAGAACACTTGATCTTGGTTGCTAGACAAAAATTGTGAAACACGTTTCACAATCAATATGAACTATATGGAATTTTATTTGTGTATAATTTTGTTCTTCAATCTAGGATGCCCTTAGAACAAAAGAAAACCCTCTCAAACTCTTTGAGATTTGCACAAAAGCATTAACTTTGATTCTGGCCGAATTTTGCTGTTTATATACAAGTTAGACCTATTCCAAATAGGAAACTTGTGTCTAAACCCGTCCAAAATTCTTTTCCAAATCGAATCAGGAAACCAGTCCCGACATGGTGTGCGGCCGTCCAAAACCACCTGTGCAGGCGCACATCTATCTGGAAGGTTCTGGAACTTTTGGAGCCAAGCTGTGCGGCCGCCCAAACCCTTTTTGTGCGGTCGCACACCTGCCCCAGATTTCCCTAATTTCCAAATTCCTCCAAAGTCCTTCGACTCAATATTCTGATATAGTCCTTATTTAAGATTCGTTCTATTGTGTGTGACCCTCTAGGATTACACTAAGTTGGCAATGGGTTCAAACATAAAACCATAAGATATGATAGTTCTAGCAAACCGTTATACCTACCCAAATAGTATAACTAGATACAAGTTCGCATTCCTTTAAAACATGTCACAATCCCTTTGTCCACGATGTCATTGAACACAAGTCATGGTCAACAAGTCAACTTGTTTTGTTCAATACTTTCTCGATTCCGAATATGTTGATAATCCAAATGACATTGATCTAATCAATTCATTTGAGTGAGGCCGAACATTTTCATCAACATCATTCCTACGAGAGGCCTAAGATTGACATCTCTCCGAAGAGGGACAAATCCATTTAGCTTATTACTCTTCCCTACGTGAATCCGATTATGTCAATCATACCCTTTATAACTACCCGGTTAAAGGTAGCGTTTGAATATGTCAAACATAATGTTCATCAAGTGGAAGACTATAATAACTTCATGTCTAAGGATTCAATTGACATAACTAATATGAGATATATGTACGACATAGACCATGACATAAATCTCATACAGAGGGGTCATGTCCAGTACCTTGTTCCAAACAAGTACCCATAAATCTAACATGATCATCCCATGATCATTTACCTTTATACTAGTGCTTAACAAGTACTTGGGACAGAGATTATTATAAGTAAACATGAACAACAATAATAATTATAACATCTCTTTATTGATATGAAATAAATGATGACAGTTACAACGTTTATTAAACGTGCCTAGGGCACCACTACCAAAAATCTCTCACTTGCCCTAGGCCCAATCTCCCATGTATCTAATACCCATGGACCTAACATGACCTTCATGTTTAGCTTGTGGAAGTCCCTTTGTTAGCGGGTCCACAACATTGTCATCAGTAGTACTCTGCATAGATTTACGTCTCCCCTATCAACGATTTCTCGAATGATATGAAAACGCCTAAGTATGTGTTTGGATTTCTGATGTGCTCTTGGTTCCTCTTCTTGAGCAATAGCACCATTATTATCGTAATAAAGGTCTATTGGATTAGCAATACTAGGAACCACTTCAAGTTCAGTAATGAACTTCTTAACCAAACAGCTTCCTTTGCAGCATCTGATGCAGTAATATACTCAGCTTCGTATGTAGAATCAGCGTTGTACTTTGCTTGGAACTCTTCCAGCTTACAGCTCCACCATTTAACATAAACACAAAACCCGATTGCGATCGACTATCATCTTTGTCGGTTTGGAAGCTTGCATCCGTGTAAGCATTTACCACGAGATCATCTTCCATTCCTCCATAGACAAAAAATGAATCTTTAGTTCTTCTCAAGTACTTAAGAATCGCTTTTACAGCCATCAGTGATTTTCACCGGGGTCGGATTGGTATCTACTTTCATGCTTAAGCATAAGATACATCCGACCTAGTACAAATCATGGCATACATGATGGACCCAATTACCGAAGCATATGGAACATCATTCATTTCTCACGCTCATCTTTTTGTCTT
>JAOWBW010000009.1:0-162288 GCA_026119855.1 Campanula takesimana
GGAAATCATTTCGGTATTACTTTTGTCCCTTTGTTCTCTGGTGTGGTGAAAAAACAGAGAGAACTTGTTGTATAGCTCTCATTGTTGGAAGGGTCGGTCTGGTATTTTGTTTTTACACGTGGTTCCAGTTCGTGGGCTGAGAATTCATGCACTTGTTCTGGGTGCATAAGACACACACCTCCCCCCCCCCCCCCCCCCCCCCCCCCCCCCAACACACACACACACATACAAAGTATATTGTAGGATTAAAAAATAGTGGCCAAATTTTATAACGGCTACGGGTACGAAGCCTTGTCCTTTTTACTTGAGGGAGTGCCATTGAAGGGTAACGAAATCCATTCTCAAGGATTTAAGATAGGGGATGGGTGAGTTCTCATTTGTTGTGTTTATTGAGATTTTGATTTAGAGGAAGTGCAATTTAAGGATTTGGAAACTTGTTCGCGAGGAGTTGAGAGTGAGGACCAACGGATTGCTTCGAGTTTTATATTTTTTTAGACATATTTTGATAATTGTTGCTGGCGTTACATCCGATTTTAGAAGGCGATGACCCCGACACCAAGGGAAGCCCAGTTGTTTTAACATTAGTTGTATCATTTTATTTCAATATTATTACTCATGGATTTGTATAAGAGTAGTAGAGAATGTAATATGGTCAAGAAACCTGTTTGTACTCCATTTTTTCATCATTTCTGAGCAAAGTGATGAGTTTGTTGATTTGAAGTGCAGTATTCAGGGAGGATCAAGAAATATTCCTTTCATCTCCTAAAGTTTGTCCAATTTTTTTGACTTTTTATGGTCAACACAACAGATGAAATTTGACCAACATTGATGCCGATCTAATCATCTTTTAGTGAAATTCTACAAATTGTAATTGCTAAATCATTAAGTGATCTACCCATAACAATTTTATAATTTTATTGTGATCACGAGATTGACACCAGGTATGTTCCAAGTTAACACGTGAAGGAAAAAAAAAACAAAAAAAAAAGTGACAAACTTTCCGAAACAGGAGTAGTAGTTATAGTATTAACACGCACTCAAAGTACATCACCTCTAAATGCTCTTCCATAAAACTGGAGATTTCTATGAAGCCTGGTTTCTGATACCATACTTCTTTGAATCACTGAAATAACTAACTGAATAAAAAGGTTCCAGGAAAAAAATAAAAGAGAAACAAGAGGAACATGTAATAATATCCCCAGTTATTTATGATCATGGAGAGCTCCATATACAGAAACCAGGTAAATCTTCAAGGCTGAACTGAACAATCCTTTTTTTTCAGGAGCGCAACGATCTCAATACGCTATCCCTTAAGCAATTCCCGTAATTACAGTAAATCAAAAATCAACTATTAGTGAAGTGTGCATACGTACGTGTATATTGCAACGACGACAAAAGTACTCTCCCCGAGAGCAGGTATAAAAAAATGAAACGAAACAAGCAAAAAACCAAACCTGACCCCAGGTCATTGCTTGTGCAACATTCTTTGATCTCTTAGTAGTTATCTCTTTTCCCCTAGTATATATTACCTCCGTCCCAAAATGATCTTCACACTTTTTTGCTTATTACGAAAGAACTTTGAGCAATAATTTTAGGTTGATGTGATAATACTAATGAAAATCTAAAACTTGTTATTGATAATAAGTTTTAGATTTTCATGAAAACAACTAAATCAATCTCAAATTGTTGCTCGAAGTCCCTTCGTAATAACAGCGAAAAGAGTAGGAAGATTATTTGGGACGGAGGTAGTATCACTTTTCTTTTGATGTGGGGGAGGGGTCGAACCCTGTACCTCTCCTATGAAGAAGCATCTTAAAGGTTACTCGGTAACACTGGAGAGAATGCCCTTTGGTTAATAATATATATCACCACTTCAACCGAGGAACTTGAATTCATCTTACCAAAATTTAAGAAAATATATTATGTACTTTACGCGGCTTTCCTTTCTTGAAGCCTTGGAGCTGCAATATCATAAGGTAAACCCGAATTAGGAGAACAATAATTGTTGATATTAAAATGCAGAATCGAGTTCTGGGCTACTTTATACCAACTTACCAAGTCCATTAGCCTCAGATGTTCTCATGATTCGAAGCCTCTTCACAAAACTTAGAAACATCCTGAATACAAATTGAACAATGCAAACATCAATAAGATGGAATGCCCGGTTTTTACGTGTATAATTCTACTCTCTGTCCCGAAACGATCTTCTCATTTGCCATCTTTCATTGTCCCAAACAGTTCTCATTTCCACAATTTAGGCTTAAATGTGCATGCATAAACACAACATGGCTAGCAAAACAAGTGTTCATATCCTTAAAAAGTTTGAATAGTCAAATGCAGAGATCATTCTGGGACGGAGGGAGTAGTTTGAATCATACCTCCATGGAACGTCGCCACAAGCATCCAATCTCCATCTTTATCTTCATACGTGAGCACAAACTCCGACGAGCCATCCAACAGCTTTGAAGGTCCGGTCCCTTCTGTCACAGCTTCATAGAATTTACAATATCAAGTTACTATTGTCAATATATTTATATCAGCAAGAAAATAATCAAAATTATTAACTTTTTTTCCTTCAAAAACTCACGTCCTGCGTTGATGGACGTGGTGGGCCCACAAAACATGTTCACTAATGTCTGTGCTAGGGTTTCGTAGCAGCTATGAGCATTCAAATCAACCTTCCTTCCGATAAGAGTTCCATCCATATTAACCTTTATGAAAAGAGAGGTCCTGGTAACCACTTTGTCCTTGGCGTTATTATTCTTCTTGCTGTCATTGTTACTATTGTCGACCACAGCATTCTTGCTTTTGTTTTCATCGACCATTGAGCTAACTCCATCAGCTGGGGATTTTGCTTGAGTAACCAAGCTGTTCATTCGATAACTTCTTAGAGGAGGCCATCCAACTACCTGACTGCTTCGTTCAAAGAAATCAAGAGGAAGAGAAATATCAATCTCACCGGACAAAAATACAGATGATGGATCTAAATAGAATTGCCACGATCAATTTCATACACAACACTTTGTTCAGAAACAATTTGATGATATGTATGACCTCCTTCCCCAAATGAATGTCCTCGGACATAGGGAGTAGTATTCCTTCCAAGAAAGAAAAAGGGATATACTCCCTCCGTCCCAAAATGATCTTCACATTTGACTATTCAAATTTTTAAGCATATGAATATTTGCTTCACTAGCCATGCTTAGTTTATTAACATTTACGCCTATATTGTAGAAATAAGAACAACTTTTTGGGACAATGAAAAATGGCAAATGAGAAGATCATTTTGGGACGGAGGGAGTATTTTAAAGAAAAGGGTTACAATTTTAGAGCAATTTCAAGAATGTACAAACAAACAAAATTACATTCTTAAAAACTTTGATTCGTCAAATGCGACTCTAATTAAGAAAATCAGTTGTTGCACATTTATTTTGGATACCATTGTTACATACTTGCATGTACTGAAATCACCTCAGATTTCTTTCAGTAATAGTCGCCTTATTTCACCTTAGAGGAATGTCAATGACATTGCAGATTATTTCTTCAAGTGGACCAGTTCAAGCTTTTAACATTGCGTAAATATTAAATAGATGCTTAAAGACAATCTCACAAGTGTTTATTATCCTAAACAAAATAATCTTTCGCCGCCATAGGAGGTCAGGACGAATCGAGAATAAAGAAAAGAACTTGAAAAACAGGGTTAATATCAGGAATCAGGTTCTTCAAACCTCATCAACCAATTTTATATGCTAGAAAAAAGCAAAACCATGGAAAGCCATATGCAATAAAACTAAATTCATATCAAAATTCAAATTTATAAAAACCCATAAACCTTTTGCAGGAAAACCAATTAGCAGAAAGAGAAAGTTTCCATCATAAACATGGATTTTTGGCAGGAAAAGAAAATTAAAACTGAAGAAAACACCCATCATGCATATGTAGTCCAAGATCATACAATTACAAAACACTTCATAGGCACATAAATCTTTAACAAGAAATGCAACCATAAACCCTAGCAACCAAAAGGAGTTAAAAGGAAAGAAGAGGATTAATCAAGAACAGACAGGAAAAAAAACATAAACCCTAATCCAACCACCAGACACAAAAAGAGAAAGAGCTAAAACACACAAAAAAAACTAAAATATAAAAAAAAAAAATAGGGGGAAATTGTGGTTTGAGGTTATTTATATACCTTGTACCATTGGGAGGAGGAGAAACAGAATCAGAAGCTGTTCTTTTAGTACCAGAAGTGGGAAAATCTTTAGCAGTCAAAATCCTAGCATATTGACCACCCCAAGAACCATTCTTTGACTTCAAACAACCACCACCAATACTCAATCCAAGACCCAATTCAAGCTCAGATTCATCTGGGTAAGAAGAAGAAGAAGAAGAAACCTCAGAAGATAAAGCCAAGTTTTCATCTTTAGACAAAGTAGAAATAGACCCAGTTACAGAGCCGCCGGACGGCACCCCACCACCGCCGCCGCCATCACCGGGACTACCCATTAAGCCCAAAGTACCATTCATTTAGAATTTTAGGCGTAGAATGAAAAATTGGAAATGGTGAGTCGATGAAAAAGGGAAGAACTGGAGAGAGATTGAGAGAAGAGTGGGAATTGATGGGAATGGTGGTGGTGGGGCCAATATGTCTGGTATGTGCGTCTCACCACCATCATAATAATCATCATCGATTTCTTCTAACCTTGTCCCTACCCCCTCACCTCACCTGATTTTGGATATTGACTCTTCCTTGATATTTTCTCATCTTTCTTTTTTTCTGAAAAATAATTTTTAAGTATCTCAAAAATACAACTAAAAAATAAGACACGTGAATAATCAATTACATTGTAATTTTTTTTTATTTTGGTGGGATAAATTAAAGAGTAAATCATTTTTTAATTTTGGATTTAAAATCAAAATTAATGGTTTTTTGATATTTCGTTTGTTCTAATAAGTTTCTCCCTTTTGTTGGGAGCCGTTGCTTTCTCCCCATCGTTGGGAGCCGTT
Source organism: Campanula takesimana (assembly GCA_026119855.1). Classification (NCBI taxonomy): domain Eukaryota; kingdom Viridiplantae; phylum Streptophyta; class Magnoliopsida; order Asterales; family Campanulaceae; genus Campanula; species Campanula takesimana. Next base: position 5,008 of record JAOWBW010000009.1, read on the forward strand.
GCTTTCTCCCCGCCATTGGGAGCCTATGTTTATTTGTATGTTTGTTGTTTTTCTTATTTTGAAAGTGCAAATGATGAATCTCTCATTATTTCACAACAAAAAGATAATCATTGTTCTTACTGCACAAGGATGCTTTGTGGATTATGAGATGTTTGGTGGACGTGTAATTGTCAACCCGGATTCTCGAGATTATCAAGTACTCAGCGCAAAATATTATCCAATAGGGGTTTTTCTAAATGCCGGATGGAGACAGTTTCCAAGTTTTACTTGGAGTAGATCCGATCGTCTCAAAATTTCGATCAAGTATGTCATTGTTGTAGTTTACGAGATGAAACATCATATGTATTTGGAATGAGCCTTCGATCTTTGTGAAGTGCAATTTTTTTTCTTATTATTGTGAATAAAATGGCTTTATTATTTGTTAAAAAAAACCCAGTTAATTTGTCAAAAGTCTAAGTTAAATACGTGTTCAGACAAACATTCAAATGAGTACTGTTCTTAGTATGACGAGAAAAAAATCGCTTCGTCTCAAAATCGAGCCCCTTTTAACTTTTGCCGGTCTACTTAAATGAAATTCTGCAAATAAATTATAATTACTATTTTACATACAATAAAAATAGTTATTTATAGAATATTTATGTAACACCCCGAATTTTCTTATAATATCTGAGCATTTAATGGCATTAAATATCCATAAATAACAATAATAAATACTTCAAATTAGGGTTCACAACGGCCCCTTATTTAACCATAAATTCAAACAATAGCGGAAGCGTAACTTAAACTTGTCTTGGTAGGTAATAACCCTAACCATTAATGTACTTCAACTTACATCAATCATAAATAAACGTACTTAAACTATTAAATTAAGGATCTTCAGTCCACCGTCTTCCTACGGCTGCTTTCCTTGTCTTGTCCTTCTACTTAAATCCTGAAACAAAATTTATAGAGAAGGGATGAGCGAACGAATGCTCAGTAAGTTCATACGTGGCCTCTCCGGTTACTAAGGAGAGACGACCAGAACGAATACTTCGAATAACTTTTGCAAAGATAGGTTCAATTACTTTTGGATTCAAGACTGCAGAACAATACAGTCATATTTCTTTTAAGATTTTACTTTCAAAGGATTATGGCACTACAATCCAAAGGGATTCATTCAAGTTCCGTCAATTCCTTGGTAACGTACATTATAACCTCAATGCCAAAGGTACAATTTATACACCTAGCTTTTCCAGCCAATAGTGTGGGTCGTAACATATATGGTATCCACACACATATGCTCGGGGTCTAGAATCATCCTTGTAATCAGACAATTCCTGAGAGAAGGCATGTGATCACTCATGCAATCCCTAGTTTAAGGACGAGTCTTTTCTAACTGGACTGTCCGTCAATGTCTTTTCTAACTGGACATTGGATGCCTTAACGAGTAAGCGATTAACTTACAAGTTAAAATTGAATGCCTTAACGAGTAAGCGATTAACTTACAAGTTAAAATTGAATGCCTTAACGAGTAAGCGATTAACTTACAAGTTAAATTAGAACATACCATGGTACAAGTATGTGATACAAGTTTCAAACTTCGATACTTAGTAGATCGATGGGGACATCACTAAGTATAGATTCTTTCGAAGAACGTTCAATAACGCAGAGTTCATTCAAATACTATCATGCCATACTGATAGCTAACTTTAGAAAGAAATACCGAATTCCAATAAACAGGAGTTCAAATACTGTAAGGAACGTAATCCCTTACCCGAATTGCTTTTCCTTGCAATCTTCCCTCTGTGCAAATCTACAAGGCACGGAGTAATTTACTTTAGTACTCTCAACATTGTTAACTATTTCTACCTTGTTAACTGAGAGATGCGCTTTAACTTCTTTACTTCATTACTTCTTTCTTACGTTTAAGTTTCTGACTTTGATTTACGAGTCAGTCCTTTAACTTTGATACAATTGCAATTAAGTCCTCTGACTTTGGGTTAATTACAATTTAGTCCCTCAACTTTGGGTTAATTGCAAATTGGTCCTTCAACTTTGGATGAATTGCAATTTAGTCCTTCAACTTTAGTTCAATTACAATTTAGTCCTTCCACTTTGGATTAATTGTAATTTAGTCCTTTAACTTTAGTTTAATTGTAATTTGGTCCTTCACTTTGGATTAATTACAATTCAGTCCTTCGACTTTCCTTTAATTACAGAAAGGTCCTTGGACTTTGGTTTCGTTCATAAGGTCCCCTAAGTTTCTCTTTTTAATCCCTTAGGCCCCTTTAACTTCCAAGTTTCCCTTTTTTTTCTTTCTTCTAACTTTAATTCTTTTCAGTTTAGTCCTTTTCCCGTTAGGAAACTAACTGAAATTTCTAATCTTTTCCTTCCTTGTTAACCTTTTTAACTTTCAAGGTCTTGCAAGTACTATTCTATTTTCTCAAGTTAATTTTTTTCTAACTTGTCAACAATTCTTTTAACGACTTTTGTTTTCTTTCCATTAGAAACTTAACGAAAATACTAACTTTCCGTCCCAATTCTTAACATCCTTAATCAAGAATCAACACCCAATATATATCAACATTGCCGAAACTCATATGATCCAATAATCCATTGATTTGATCATTTTTTCTAATTCTTTAATTTTTCTAAATTCCCAACCATCAATATCATTTACAATACATTAACGAGGGTCATTTAAATTAACAAAAGATCAATTTTCTATGGCTTAGGCCATTCGGCCGAAACATGGTTTAAGGGAAAACCATATTTTTTCCTCCTTTTGATAAACCCAATTCAACCCCAATGATTTATATATTCAATTTCCAAGTATTGTAAAATATAAATCAATCCAACTCAAGATTATAACATAAATCTTAAAAATAAATTAGTATCAAGATTACTATAATTTTTCCCATAGTATCTAGATCAACTCCATTAACCTTTAAATTTTATCATAAATCCTTAGCATGCAAACCCTAATACTTATGTTCTTAAAACATGCATAACTTATGTTTTAAACATCCAAATCCAATGAAATAAATTTTGGAGGGTAGGATTTAACATTACCTTGAGTTAGGACGGATTAATCTTCAACAACAATGGCTGAATTTTTTTCTTCTCCTCCCTCCCTTGTGCGGCTGCTGCTAGAACTAGGGTTTGTGTTTTCCTTTTTTTTTTTTTTTTTTTTGAGTTTATGATAATAAGAATTCCTAATTTGACTAATCCCTTAATTTATACTTGGATTGATTCTTAATTGGGTTGGGTTTACTCATAAACTTTCGGCCCATCTAATTCTTTGGCCCACTTCTTTCAATTATTTTATAACTCTAATTATAGTTTAATTAATTTAGTAAAAACCGAAAATTACATAATTAAATAAAAAAAAATTCCGGTTCTTACATTCTTACCACCTTAAAAGAAGTTTGTCCTCAAACTTTGACAATTCTTAATCCGAGAAGATGTCCGGGTACAGTTCGCGCATTTCACTTTCTTGTTCCCATGTCGCTTCTCTTTCTGAGTGATTGCTCCATTGCACTTTTACATAGGGAACCGTACGCTTTCTTATGATCTCGTCTTTTCTATCGACGATCTTGATTGGTCGTTCATCGTACGTCAAATCCGCCCGGACTCTTAACTGCTTGTATTCTATCACATGACTCGGATCATGAATATACTTCCTTAGCATGGAGACATGGAACACATTATGTACTCCAGCTAATACCGGCGGTAAAGCCAATCGGTAAGCCACTTCCCCGATCTTATCAAGAATTTCGAATGGTCCTACATATCTTGGACTTAACTTTCCTTTAATCCCAAAATGCATAACTCCCTTCGTAGGCGATATCTTTAGGAATACTCGGTCCCCTGGTTGAAATTCCAGTTCTCGCCTTCTATTGTCTGCGTAAGATTTCTGCCTACTTTGTGCAGTCTGTAGCCACTTACGAATCTGTTGTACCTTATCCGCCGTGACTTGTACGAGTTCCGGTCCACTTAACTTCCTCTCACCGACTTCATCCCAACACGCCGGTGATCTACACTTCCTCCCATACAACGCTTCATATGGGGCCATCCCAATGCTTGCGTGAAAGCTGTTGTTGTATGCGAATTCCACTAACGGTAAGTGTTCGTCCCATGCGTTTGGCCAATCTAACGAAGTAGCCCTCAGCATGTCTTCCAATGTCTGGATAGTTCTTTCCGACTGCCCATCAGTCTGTGGGTGAAACGCCGTACTCATGGTTAACTCTGTTCCCAATGCTGGTTGTAGACTGTTCCAGAACTTCGAAGTGAACCTAGCATCTCGATCAGACACAATTGTGACCGGAATCCCATGTAACCTTACTATCTCGTCGATGTACAACTTGGCCAACTTCTCCAACGAATCAGTCTTCTTGATTGCCAGAAAATGCGCTGACTTAGTCAATCGGTCTACTATAACCCATATAGCATCATACTTCCCTACCGTCTTTGGCAACCCACTTACGAAATCCATAGCAATATTCTCCCACTTCCATTCGGGAATCGGTAATGATTGCAGCATCCCTGCTGGCTTCTGATGTTCACTCTTAACTTGTTGACATGTCAGACATCTATGCACATACTCTGCCACGTCATTCTTCATATTATTCCACCAATATGATTCCTTTAAATCCCTATACATTTTAGTACTTCCCGGATGTACAGAGAACTTTGAGCAATGAGCTTCTCTCAATATCTCTCTCTTAATTTCGTCATTATTTGGCACCCATACTCTCTTTTGGTATCTCAGAATTCCATCTTCGCCCATATGAAGATCTTTTGCTTGCCCTTTCCCGATTAGAGTTTCTCTCTCCTCGTCTAATTCTTGTGCCTCTTTAATTCTGCCCAACAATGCAGGTTGTAATGTCAGTCGAGCCAAATACCCGTTTACTTTTACCATCAAGTTCATCTCCTTGACATCTTTCCATATGCTTACCCCCTTAGAGATCAACGTCGCCAACATTCCGTGATTCTTCCTACTCAAGGCATCTGCCACCTTATTGGCTTTCCCAGGATGATACAATATTTCACAGTCATAATCCTTGAGAAGTTCTAACCACCTCCGTTGTCTCATATTCAGTTCCTTCTGCGTGAAGATATACTTAAGGCTCTTGTGATCTGTAAAAATCTGGCATTTCACGCCATACAGATAATGTCTCCAAATTTTTAGTGCAAACACAACGGCTGCTAATTCCAGATCATGGGTCGGGTAATTCCTTTCATGCACTTTCAACTGCCTAGATGCATAAGCTATCACCTTCTCATTTTGCATCAGTACACAGCCTAATCCTTTCAACGACGCATCACTGTAGATAACAAAACCTTCCGTCCCTGTCGGTAGTGTCAATACTGGTGCAGATACCAGTCTATTCTTCAATTCTTGAAAACTCCGTTCACATTCTTCTGACCAAACAAACTTAGCTGCCTTCTGCGTCAGCTTCGTCAATGGCCCAGATAACTTCGAAAATCCTTCTACGAACCTTCTATAGTAACCAGCTAAACCCAAGAAACTTCTTATTTCGGTTACCGTAGTAGGTCTTTCCCAATCCATGATTGCTTCTACCTTTGTCGGATCCACAGAAATTCCTTCTTTCGACACTACGTGCCCCAAAAATGCCACTTTCTCCAACCAGAATTCACATTTCTTAAATTTTGCATACAATTTCTGTCTCCTCAAAATCTCTAGCACTATCCTTAAATGTTCAGCATGTTCCTCCTTTGTCTTCGAGTACACCAAAATATCGTCAATGAATACTATCACACACTTGTCTAAGTATTCTTGAAATATTCTATTCATCAACTCCATGAATGCGGCTGGTGCGTTCGTTAACCCAAATGGCATCACGACAAACTCATAATGCCCATACCTTGTCCTAAACGCTGTCTTCGCCACATCCACATCCTTGACTCTTAGCTGATGGTATCCGGATCTAAGGTCAATCTTTGAAAAGTAACATGCTCCCCTCAATTGATCAAACAAGTCATCAATTCTCGGCAGAGGGTATTGGTTCCTAACCGTCACCTTGTTCAATTCTCTATAGTCAATACACAGTCTCATCGATCCATCTTTCTTCTTCACAAATAGTACCGGTGCACCCCATGGTGACACACTCGGCCTAATCAATCCCTTGTCTAGCAATTCTTGCAACTGCTCCTTTAGTTCTTGCAACTCCGTCGGAGCCATCCTGTATGGTGCTCTCGAAATAGGTGTGGTTTCTGGTACTAAGTCAATGGAAAACTCTACTTCCCTCACTGGTGGTATACCAGGTAAATCCTCAGGAAATACGTCTTGAAATTCATTCACGACTTCCAGTGACTCTAAAGTTACTTCTTTTTCTTCCGTTTCACCTATGTGTGCCAGAAATCCTACACATCCTTTTCTCAACATTTTACGGGCCTTCATCACCGAGATTAAGCCGATCCTCTTCCTCGGCCTTGAACCCACAAATCTGTACTCTTTACCTTCCTCTCCTAGGAACGTCATTATTTTCTCTTGACAGTCCACTTTGGCTTGATGCAAAGCCAACCAATCCATTCCCAGGATAATGTCGAATTCTGACATGTCTAGTTCAATGAGGTCGATACTTACGCTCGTGCCTCCTACCCCTAAAGTGCAGTTTCTATAACAGGTAGTAATGGGGATAGCGTCTTTAGTAGGTGTATCTATTACTAAAGGTATCTCCAAATTCTCTGGTTGTAGTTTTAACTTCTTTGCCACAACATTACTAACTACCGAATGAGTAGCGCCAGTATCTACTAACACATAAACATCACGGAAATTTAATTGCATTGTACCTGCTACAAGATCGGCATTAACTCCAGCTGCTTTCGCGGTCATGGTGTACATCCTACCACGGCCTCCACCATTTCCTCCTCCATTGTCTTTATTTCCTGCAGCTGGTTCATCCTTCTTTGTTTCTGGGCACTTCCACTTTGGATGTCCCACCTTCTTGCAGTTGTAGCACTGCCGCTCCTTATACCAGCAAGCCTCTGACTTGTGAGCTCCATCACAAATGGTACATTTATCGTAACTGGTGAAACCTTGGCCCTTGCCCTTGTTCCACTCACGCTTGTTGTCATTAAAGTTCCGACCATTTCCACTATGGCCGTTGTTTGAGTGTTTATTCCCATGACTGCCCTTATCTCGACTGTCATCCACCGCTTTTCTCTTGTTGTTGTTGTGGTCCTTACCACCCTTGTTTCCTTCCGGCTTCTCAGCCACTGCCTTGCCTTTTTCTTCCCGTCGGTTACGGTAGTTATCTGACTCCCGTTCTACTATCTTAGCTCTGTCCAGCACTGCTGAGTACGTAGGCAGGGCCAACGGCGTGATTCTGTACCGAACTCTATCACTTAATCCCGCTTCAAACTTTCTTGCCTTCTGTTCTTCCGTATCGAAGAATCTTGGCGCAAATTCTAGTAGGTCAGTGAACTTCTCACCATACTCTGCTACAGTCATACTCCCTTGTACTAGAGTCAGGAATTCCGTTATCTTGGCATTCCTCGTGCTTGTAGGATAATACTTTTCGTTGAAAATAGCTTTAAATCTGGTCCAAGTAAAGGCTGCATCACCACGAGCCACAGCAGCTCGCTTTTCTGCCTCCCACCACGTTGGGCCTTCCCTTTCAACATAAAGGTCGCAAAGACTACCTTCTGTTCCTCAGTACAATTCAGAGTCTCGAATATTCTTTCGGTGCTCTTAATCCAGTCCTCAGGTTTCTCTTTAGCAGTGTCCGAGAATGAGTCCGGATTCCTCCTTTGAAATAGCTCCAACGGATCACGTAATGGAGCCTGTGGTGGTGGTTGCGCAATTCCAGCAACAGTTTGACCTATCCCAGCTACGGTCTGTGATAGTGTCTGCAACAGGTTTACCAGGGCCGGATCCAACTGTCCTCCCGCATTACCGGTGTTGTCATTTCCTTCACCGTTCCTGTTATTTCCTCTTCTGGTATTCATCTGCAGATTTACTTTTACTTTAGAACTGGTTCATGTTCTAGCAATATTCATCACTACAAAATACTTGCAGTATTCATGGTATACTTAACATTACAATTCTTTTTACTAACGGGTACTTGTTAGTTTTGAATCGGTTTCGTAGGTCTCTTGTACTAGACCGTTATTCAGATTTGGTTAGTTTACTTTAACCTTTCTTCTCCGGTTCAGGAGTTTTCATACTTCATAATTTACAACCGTTTTACTTGGTTGCTTATTATTTCTTTGTTTCACTAGTTTTTATTACTTAACTAGCTTTAACTTATTCCAATGGTCGTCTTACTTCGTACCATGGTTACGGAGATTATTTCAAATCACTCCGACACTTTCCCTTGTCTTTTCTCGACAAGTTAACTTTTGTTTTACACAACAATAGTAAATTCAAAATTTTGGGTAGTTAAATTAAATACTTAACTTCATTCAACTGAGGTGCGAGATTTAAACATCTCAAATACACCCAAAATTCGACTTAACAAAAGAAAAATTCTAACTGTATTATTCCACTAATAATAAAGTAAAAGAATCTATTCTTATAACTATCTGTCATTAATTGCATCACTTCCCACAGTGTGCATGTTCTGCTGCAAGTTGGTCATATTTCTCTTGCAATTCTAACTTCTCTGCCCAAATCTGATAGCCTGAAGTCCTAAGCTCTTCCTCATAAGCTTCTTGCTCATCTATCTTCCTTTTCAGTTCATTATTTTGTGCTATCTCATCCACCAGTTGTACACTGATTCGATTCCATTCGCGGTTAGCTCTAACCACATGGCTTTCTAGGCTTTTGACCTTCTTCAGCTGTACTGCTAACTTTCCTTCCACATACATCATGTCCTCATCGCGTTCTTTGATGACATTCTGTAAGCTGTCGACTCCTCGAGTCTCCTTCCTAAGCTCTCTTTTAGCTGAGCGAAGTTCTTTAGTTAGCTGCTTAATGATCTCCTCTTTAGCCTCTATTTCTTCCCTTAGAGTAGCACTGTACCTTACTGACTTCATGGGTCTCCTCGGCATGATCCTACACACCAATAGTAAACTTAATTAGTACATAACCCCAAGATTCCATTATAACATATTAATAGAATATAAATAGACATACAATGAAGAGATTCCTATTTCTCCAAGTATATTCATACTTTATGCACACTCTTAGTATCATTCCTAGAGTTAGACTTTAGCACTTGAACTTCTTCAAGTAAGATCTTATTCAAGTTAAGTACTAAGTTCTCCCATTAGTCCTAACTTTCAGTTTTCTCCCATAAGACCTAAAGCCATTGCTCTGATACCAACTGTAACACCCCGAATTTTCTTATAATATCTGAGCATTTAATGGCATTAAATATCCATAAATAACAATAATAAATACTTCAAATTAGGGTTCACAACGGCCCCTTATTTAACCATAAATTCAAACAATAGCGGAAGCGTAACTTAAACTTGTCTTGGTAGGTAATAACCCTAACCATTAATGTACTTCAACTTACATCAATCATAAATAAACGTACTTAAACTATTAAATTAAGGATCTTCAGTCCACCGTCTTCCTACGGCTGCTTTCCTTGTCTTGTCCTTCTACTTAAATCCTGAAACAAAATTTATAGAGAAGGGATGAGCGAACGAATGCTCAGTAAGTTCATACGTGGCCTCTCCGGTTACTAAGGAGAGACGACCAGAACGAATACTTCGAATAACTTTTGCAAAGATAGGTTCAATTACTTTTGGATTCAAGACTGCAGAACAATACAGTCATATTTCTTTTAAGATTTTACTTTCAAAGGATTATGGCACTACAATCCAAAGGGATTCATTCAAGTTCCGTCAATTCCTTGGTAACGTACATTATAACCTCAATGCCAAAGGTACAATTTATACACCTAGCTTTTCCAGCCAATAGTGTGGGTCGTAACATATATGGTATCCACACACATATGCTCGGGGTCTAGAATCATCCTTGTAATCAGACAATTCCTGAGAGAAGGCATGTGATCACTCATGCAATCCCTAGTTTAAGGACGAGTCTTTTCTAACTGGACTGTCCGTCAATGTCTTTTCTAACTGGACATTGGATGCCTTAACGAGTAAGCGATTAACTTACAAGTTAAAATTGAATGCCTTAACGAGTAAGCGATTAACTTACAAGTTAAAATTGAATGCCTTAACGAGTAAGCGATTAACTTACAAGTTAAAATTAGAACATACCATGGTACAAGTATGTGATACAAGTTTCAAACTTCGATACTTAGTAGATCGATGGGGACATCACTAAGTATAGATTCTTTCGAAGAACGTTCAATAACGCAGAGTTCATTCAAATACTATCATGCCATACTGATAGCTAACTTTAGAAAGAAATACCGAATTCCAATAAACAGGAGTTCAAATACTGTAAGGAACGTAATCCCTTACCCGAATTGCTTTTCCTTGCAATCTTCCCTCTGTGCAAATCTACAAGGCACGGAGTAATTTACTTTAGTACTCTCAACATTGTTAACTATTTCTACCTTGTTAACTGAGAGATGCGCTTTAACTTCTTTACTTCATTACTTCTTTCTTACGTTTAAGTTTCTGACTTTGATTTACGAGTCAGTCCTTTAACTTTGATACAATTGCAATTAAGTCCTCTGACTTTGGGTTAATTACAATTTAGTCCCTCAACTTTGGGTTAATTGCAAATTGGTCCTTCAACTTTGGATGAATTGCAATTTAGTCCTTCAACTTTAGTTCAATTACAATTTAGTCCTTCCACTTTGGATTAATTGTAATTTAGTCCTTTAACTTTAGTTTAATTGTAATTTGGTCCTTCACTTTGGATTAATTACAATTCAGTCCTTCGACTTTCCTTTAATTACAGAAAGGTCCTTGGACTTTGGTTTCGTTCATAAGGTCCCCTAAGTTTCTCTTTTTAATCCCTTAGGCCCCTTTAACTTCCAAGTTTCCCTTTTTTTCTTCTTCTAACTTTAATTCTTTTCAGTTTAGTCCTTTTCCCGTTAGGAAACTAACTGAAATTTCTAATCTTTTCCTTCCTTGTTAACCTTTTAACTTTCAAGGTCTTGCAAGTACTATTCTATTTTCTCAAGTTAATTTTTTTCTAACTTGTCAACAATTCTTTTAACGACTTTTGTTTTCTTTCCATTAGAAACTTAACGAAAATACTAACTTTCCGTCCCAATTCTTAACATCCTTAATCAAGAATCAACACCCAATATATATCAACATTGCCGAAACTCATATGATCCAATAATCCATTGATTTGATCATTTTTTTCTAATTCTTTAATTTTTCTAAATTCCCAACCATCAATATCATTTACAATACATTAACGAGGGTCATTTAAATTAACAAAAGATCAATTTTCTATGGCTTAGGCCATTCGGCCGAAACATGGTTTAAGGGAAAACCATATTTTTTCCTCCTTTTGATAAACCCAATTCAACCTCAATGATTTATATATTCAATTTCCAAGTATTGTAAAATATAAATCAATCCAACTCAAGATTATAACATAAATCTTAAAAATAAATTAGTATCAAGATTACTATAATTTTTCCCATAGTATCTAGATCAACTCCATTAACCTTTAAATTTTATCATAAATCCTTAGCATGCAAACCCTAATACTTATGTTCTTAAAACATGCATAACTTATGTTTTAAACATCCAAATCCAATGAAATAAATTTTGGAGGGTAGGATTTAACATTACCTTGAGTTAGGACGGATTAATCTTCAACAACAATGGCTGAATTTTTTTCTTCTCCTCCCTCCCTTGTGCGGCTGCTGCTAGAACTAGGGTTTGTGTTTTCCTTTTTTTTTTTTTTTTTTTTTGAGTTTATGATAATAAGAATTCCTAATTTGACTAATCCCTTAATTATACTTGGATTGATTCTTAATTGGGTTGGGTTTACTCATAAACTTTCGGCCCATCTAATTCTTTGGCCCACTTCTTTCAATTATTTTATAACTCTAATTATAGTTTAATTAATTTAGTAAAAACCGAAAATTACATAATTAAATAAAAAAAATTTCCGGTTCTTACAATTTAATTGCATATCGATAATTATATTTTCATTAAAATTTTGTCAATACTTAATCAAATGAATCATTAGAGAAATAAAACAAGACTTTTTTTTTTCAAAATCGAAAGGTACTTTTGAGACTACTCTCTCGGTCTCATTTAAATTTGAAAAATTTATCCTTTTAGGAGTTCATTAAATTTAAAAATGGAATTCAGATCTTTCGAAAAGAAAAATAAAATAAAATCTCCCATTAAGATAGATAATCTAGTTCGCCGATATTTTCTCATTTAGCGAGATATTGGAGCGATAAGAGAAATAAGAGTAGCGTAGCGACAAAGTTAAGGTAGAAGTTGGGTACAAACACCAGACGACAAACCTGACAAGTAGTGGGTCCCACAAGTCCCACATGGCTCAATGAGAACCGTCCCTTGGAAGTAGGGTCACGTGAAATGCGAGTGATTAAGAAAGTTAACCAAAAAGGAAAAGCAAATCAAAGGTGGCCCCCTCTAAAGTTTGTTTTGTCTGGTACTAACTCGGCAAAAATATTTTTTACGTATAAATAACTCTTAAATCTGACTCCCTCCGTCTCAAAACATTTTTCACTTGTTTTCTTTTTGGGTGTCCCATAACTAGGGATGGCAACGGGTCGGATACGGTCCGGGGTTGACCATATCCGAACCCGACCCGAGCTAACTATCACTGTAACCGAACCCGCCCGGACCCGAGGGTCATCAAACCCGTGACCGGCCCGGACCCGACCGGACACGCAACAGTCGACTGGATTTCTAGGGCTTCCAAATCCAAACAGAAAATCATCAACGAAATTTGGGATTAAATCTTTTAAACTAAAACGAAAAAACACCAATCAAAACTTCAATTGTCAAAAAGAAACCGAATTTGAAGTTCATAACATCAAAGGAAGTAAAAAGAAAACAACAATCGTGAAGTTAAATGGTTAGCATTTACCTTACAATCTCACAGGGAGGATGGAGGGCACGGCGGCGTGTTTGCGATGGAGATCTCAACATCGCAGATGGAGCCGGAGTCGGAGATGGAGAACGGAGATGGAGGATGGCGGAGATGGAGAACGGCGGACTGACAACAGCGGCGGATGGAGCCGGAGTCGGAGTCGGCATCACAAAACCTGGTATTTAGCATTTCCCCTCTCTCAATGACGGCAGATTTTATTTGTGAATGTGGTTGGTAACCCTAACTCTACGAAGTATATAAGCTAAATACCAGGTTTTGTGAGTAATAATGGAGACATATAAGGGCATAATAGGAAACCTACACAAAAATTAACAATACGGGTCGGGCGGGTCGGGACCCGACGGGTCTGATGGGTGTACCGAACCCGAACCCGACGGGTTTGTCAAATTGTCTACCAAACCCGCACCGCCTCGGGCCTAGCCTATTTTTATTACTATTTTAGTATTCAACCTACCTCACAAACTTAACAATAAACACCTCATTAACTTACCTAATCACCCCAACCCATTTAAGTCAATTCATATAACCCCAATCAATTAACACTCTCTCTCACCCCCCCCCACCCCACTTTTCTCACCCCCCCCCCCAACCCACTTTTCAAATCTATTTTTTCTCCTCTCTTCTCACTCTTTCCTCAACTAGCATCGCCGTCCGTCACTGCTCTCCTCCACCACCACTGCTCTCCTCCACCACCGCCCTTCTCCACCGCAATCATTGCCGAGCTGCCTCTGCCGTTACAAATGTCATTTCGTAAGCCATGTCGCCATCACCGTCGGCATCTCCCTCTCGCTGTCACCGTCGTCGATGCATAGTTTTTCTTTTTCTCCTTTCGTTTCTTCTGTCTCTCCCCCTTCTTTAGCATAGTTTATCTCTCCCTCTTTCCTCGTTTTCATTTGTGCGTGTTTGGGTTTAGATCTACAAGTTATTCATCTTTCAGCATTTTTGTGTGTTTGGGTGTGTGAATATCAGACCTAGATCTTTTTTTGTGTGTATGTGTTTGTTGTAAAGTCAGATCTAGTAAATGTGCTTGTGTTGTGTGTTTGTTCTTGTTAGTGTGGGCATCCATAGATCTATAAATCTGTGAAGAATTGGTGTGGGTTTGGATATGTTTGTTCAGATCATCATCTAATTTCTTTTTTGGAGATCTTCATTTATTTTCAATATTTTTCGTTGATTATTTTGTGGTGGTTGGAAGTGGTTGCCGGTGGTACGACGGACGACGACCGGTGGTTGTTTGCGATGGTCGGGCTTGGTTGGCTAGACAGATTATTTATGTTTTGATATGATAATTAAAAGTTAATTTTGGAAAATATCTTCTCTTAATTATTTTTAATACACCTCAATTAACAATATATTTAAATATAAACTCCCTCCTTAATTCCCGTGCACTCTCAAAAGAGTGCAAGTTGTTTTGGGAAGGAGGGAGTAAACCCTAAAACCCAAGAGTTGGTTTTGGGGGAAACTAGTTCCTCCATAAGTTATAAAAAGACCATTTTTTAACCCTTTAAACCCTAAGCCTTAAACCCTAAAGGGCTTAAACCCTAAGCCTTAAACCCTAAACCCTAAACTTTAACCCTTATAAAAACAGGACTTTTTATAACTTATGGAGAAACTAGTTTCCCCCAAAATTTTCTCAAAACCCAAAACCTAAAACCATAAACCCTAAACTTTAAACCCTATAGAAATATGACTTTTTATAACTTATGGAGAAACTGGTTTCTCCCAAAATTTTCTCATATTTTTTTCGTCCATCTTAAATTAACGTGAACTACTCGAAAATAATAAAAAATCTTTAATATTTCCCACTCATTCTATTTCATATTTTACTTTTACACTCACAACACTAATTAACTTACTATTTATTCCACTCATTCTCTCTCTTATTTATTTTTTCATACTCACAAACACATCTTTTAATTATTTATCTCTCTTACATTTTTTTAGTTTGTGTGCCTAATATTTTAGTTCACGTGAATTGAGATGGACTGAAGGAGAGAGTATGATCTATTAAGTATACAATGTAATAATAATCCAATATAATTATTTTGAAAACTAAATTGATAGGGATCGCCACCCTAATTGTAGGAATAGACCCCGTGCCAAGGCACTGGCCATTGTTACTTCCCAACTGTTGTGCGTTCGGTTCGTTTCTTAAAGTTTTGAAACTTATTTAAAACAAAGAGAAGATTAGGGGGTGAAGTGAAACATATAAAAGTCAAGAATAATTTGAGAAAAAGGGAAAATCAGGGGCTAAAGTGTAACACCTAAAATTTCAGGGACTGATTTGAAAGTAAGAAAAGTTGAAGGAAGTAAAATGGAACTTTTGAAAGAGTCGTGGCCGCACGATACTTTCTTAGATTTACCCGACTTTCTTAGATTTACCCGTCCGGCCCGGCCCACATGTGTCTTCCCAGTTCGTCCCGCCCGTGAGCCCTTGGGTTAACCAAATAGGTTTGAACAGGTTTTATGATTTTTTTTTTGTTTTTTTCTTTAAAAAAATTTGGGAAAATATAAAAAAATATTAAAAACCTTACATTTAATTCATAATTTAATAAAAATCTAAATGGCTTAATAAAAGTAGTATATTATTAAAGCAAATTAAAATAGTGAATAAAGTTTAGAATTTTAATGAAAAAAATTGTTAAAATATAAACATACTCCATTGTAAAAATTAAAATAATTAAGTAATAATACAAATGCATAAATAAATTAATGTATTACTTTATTAAAATAATATAAACAAATTTCAGAAATTCAAATTGATAAAAAAAAAGTAAACTATTTTTGAAGGTCCGGCCCGCACGTCAAATACAAGGGCCAAGGGCCGGGTTCGGATGGCGGGCTTGCGGGTAAAGGGCTTGACGGGCGCGGGTCAAAGGGCCGCCCGAAGTGCCCATCTCCATCCACGAGGTAGCTCAGCGGTAAGGAGGTGAGGGAGGTGTTCGAGTAGTGGGAGCAGCAGTTGTAGCTTGGTGAGAACTGACAAGTTATGTAAGTCCTACCGAAGATAAAAATAAAAATATATACTCCCTCCTAGGGATGGCAACGGGTCGGATACGGTCCGGATATTGCAAAACCCGTATCCGACCCGAGGTCACTGAACCCCTATCCGTATCCGTCCGTATCCGGCTAGGGGCGAATCCGTATCCGCCCGAAGATCCGCCCAATTCAATAAAAAAAAAATAAAAAAATTATTAAGTCTAAAAAATGGTTTTCATTTTGCAGATTAAAGATAAAAACCTGTAAAAATTGAACAAATTTCACATTACTCACAAAAATGTTACTCCCTTCATCCCTAAAATCAATCGGAATTAAGGAAAATCGAATCCGAAAATCAAATCAATCGGAAAACGGAAAATCGAATCCCAAAAATCAAATGAATCACGAAGAAAACGTACCTGACTTTGACTTCGATTTGGTGAAGGGAGAGAGATGAGAGACGGCGATGATTAGCCCAGATCCAAGGTCGTCGTCGGTGAGGTCCGTCCTCTATCCTTGCTCTCTCTTCGTGTTCGTCGTCTTCTTCTTCTTCTTCTTCGTGGCCGGATCATCGCGTCGTCGTCGTCGTCGGTGACTCGGTCGGTCGACCCAATCGTCTCTCTCTCTCTTGACGGCGGTATTGAAAAAGAAAGAAAACCCTCCTCTCTCGCCTCACACTCACACACAGACACAATATATAAACAAGGGTGGCGTTGTAATAATAATTTAACATAAGGGTAAAATAGTAAATAGCCATCCCCGAATCGGATACGGGTCGGATACGGACGGATCTCGGACAGAATCCAAACCCGTATCCGAACCCGCCGGATTTTTAAAATCTATTACCAAACCCACCCATCCCCCGGTCGGATTGTCTCGGATACGGATCGGGTTCGGTAAAATTGCCATCCCTACTCCCTCCGTCCCATAACTATGTGCACAAAATGCTATTTTGGATTTCCCATTGATAAGTCACACTTTCCTAATATAGCAAAGAATCTTTACCATTCATCCCACTTATTCTCATTTCTACTTTACTTTTATACTCTCAACACCAATCAACCTATTATTCCCTACCCCACTCTCTCTCCTACTTCACTTTTTACACTCACAACAACTACCCATTACTATTCATCCCTTAATTCCCATGCAAAACACATTCTGTGCAGTCCAGTGTTCTAAAAGACCCCCGTCTAGGCCGCCTAGGCCCCGCTTAGGCGCTAGGCGTTCATGAAATGAAACGCCTAGGTCCCGTCTAGGATATTATAGTTATTTCCGAATTCTCGGCCCCGCCTAGGCGCTAGGCGCCCCTGCGGCGCCTAGCGACCGCCTAGCGTTTTTTAGAACCTTGATGTGCACGTAGTTATGGAACGAAGGGAGTAGGTCACTCACTAAAGAATTTGGCAGATGTGGGACAATCACAACCAGGCAACAACACGTTAAGAAATTTGTCAGATCAGCCACACGCAACAGAGCGTGAGGACAAGGCAGAGCAGTTCTTGGTCCTAATTTACACCCTGAACAGATTTGGAACCGATCGACGCAGCACAGAATTAAAATTAAAATTATGTACGACTCACCCAAATCAAATTTATACCATCCGGTAACAATAGGGGGAATGGTTAAATCTCAAAAACGAAACAATCATTGAAATCTACTGGAGTTCAACATCAAAATTCACGAGTTTTTTACGGAGTTTGTCCTTGCCATAATCAACTTTCAACCTACTAGTATGATATAATAGTGCCAAAATGTGTAAAAAAAAAAATTGTCCTACTAACTAATTTTTGATTAATTAATTTTCTGGGTTACCTGCTTGAGGTTGCGGAGGCCTGCAATCTGTGCAGGCTGAAGCAGGGTTATCTGAAAGGCTACCTGAGATATTGATTCTAAACGTTTGCTGCTTCTCTTCATTGGTAGGAACATGGATGAGTGCTTCCATTATAAGGATTTCCCAGTCACGACGCTGGAAAAATGAATGCCAAGATACATCTGCTCACAGCATCATTTTAACATCAAATGATGCCCCATGTTAACAAACCATGCATAACGAAATTGAAGAAAGTAAAAAATATTGGAGTTTTATTAGAAATTAAAATAACAAGGCACGGACCTGGGCCACCAACTGCCTTCAGTTGAAGGATTGCGGTGCCCTTTGGCCCAGAAACGGGGAAACTGCAAGATACAGATTGTCTATTGTGCGTCACTGCAAGGGATGCATTGTACCAAGGACCTCTTACAATAGGCTCCCCAATTGCATCTACAACCGCTTGGTTCTTGCTTGCTTTCTCCATGGCAGCACTAAAAGAAACAAGAAAACAAGTTTTTGAAAAGTACAAACTACATGAAATTACCACACACACACACACAACCCACCACCACCATCATCACCATAAGCACTTTAGACATTAAAAGCAAATTCGATGCCCCCTTCAACTATCTATGCCGCCACCCCAACAAACACACACACACACACAAACATGACCACCACCACACACACACACACAAAAAAAAAAAAGGAAAAAGAAAAACCACCAACACAGCAAAAACACCAACCTCCAAAAGAGGGAAAAAGACAAAAGAAGAGGACAAATATATTGGTTGACGGGAGAGAAAACAAAACCATGTCAAAGACCAACCACCTAAACATAGATGATACATGAAGGAGGAAAGTGTGGGACTGTTATATGCCATATAAAGCATAATAGACGTTTATGTAGTATAGTAACCACACAACAACTTAGTAACTGTCATAAAATTTCAACACCTTAAAAGTAAAAATAAGAAATTGTTTTGAGCAGTGAAAAACTGGTCCATTGTATGATTTTAAAAGTAGATAATGTATCTGAATATGAAGCTAATTAGAGAAGCCCAAAGCAAGGTCGCCAGTCCTACGCAAACCATAACACAAAAAGCTTCTCAATTTTGCTCTAGTTATGTGAAGTAGAATGGACATGCAAGCAGGCTGCAAATGATGTACCTTAATGCAAAGGAACATAATGGATAATATTCAAAACAAATAACTACGATTTAGCTCGACACTTAATGATCTTTTATGTTTTTTAAACATTAGTCAACTCTTCTCACTATCATTTTGCATACAGTATATGTAAATGAGTCCAGCCTAGGTTGTGGGCATGAAAATGAATTATGAGACTGTCTACAATTCTGAGAAGAGCATAGCAATTTTACACGATCCCAGGTCAATTTAACAAAGCTCGCATCATTTGTAGCCCTATGTTTCCACCTGAAAACTACTTTAATATAATCATGTATCATGGTCCTTACTTCCCAGTTGGCATCGAGACGAGGTACCTAGTTAATAGCTTCTGAAATTGGTTCTCACGTTGATTATCTATAATATACTCCCTCTGTCCCATTTCAAATTGTAAAAATTGTCATTTTAGTTGTACCATTAGAAATTGCAAAATCCAAAATAGAAAGTTCTTTATGAGTTTTAATTACTAGGACCCACTTGTCATACTCACCTAAACTAACCCACATACTATTCCCCACTTCACTTCATCTCTCCTGCCCAAACTATCTACACTCACAACACATCACCTTTCCCACTTTTTCCTTAATTCCCATGCACTGACGGTTCTTTGCAATTTGAAATGGGACCGAGGAAGTAGTTAATTATGTCATAACTAAAGAGTGAACGGCATAACTAAAGAGTTAATGAAGAGACCACATGGTATGTTAGCTGCATATTGATATTTAATTGAAAAACAAACAAAACCACTTAGTAATATGCAATTGCCTTCAGAAGCCAAGATTTTGAATGGCATTAAATCAGCTACTCCCTCTGTCCCTAAATGAATGTCAAGAATAAATTCAAATTTGCTCTCGATCAAGAGCAAATTTGTACAAACTTTTTTGGATATTCATTTAGGGACAGAGGGAGTAGAATAATGCTCCCTAGTATTATCATCAATACATCAACCAACCTCTTCAAACAACCATCAAACTTCTCACAAATCTTTGTTATACTCCCTTTGTCCCAAAATGATCTTCCCATTTGCCATTTCTCATTGTCCCTAAAAGTTCTTCTCAGTTCTACAATTTGGGCTTAAAAGTGTATAAACAAAACATGGGTAGTGAAGCAAATATTCATATCCTTAAAAAGTTTGAATAGTCAAATGGGAAGATCATTTTGGGAGGGAGGGAGTCAACAATATAATTAACTACAGACAAAATGGACAAGAGAAAAAAATCCCAGCATCCATTTTAAACACCCAAATTTATAAATTCTCAAAAAAAAAAGCTAAATTCTTTGTTTTCGATTTTTGGTTTTGGATTGATCATGGTTATAAAACTCAAATGCACAAATAACAAATCGATGACATAATCGTTGTCAACCAAAAAACTTCCAAATGCACCAAACAGGTTTCATAATTTCAAATCACAATTTACCTGCTACAGCCGCCATAGATAGCAAGATCATCAAGAGCACTCAAAGCAACGCCACCAGTGAGACAAATCAAGGAACCGGAAACAATCCTTCTGCCCCACGTTTTGGTCTTCCCTTCCACTTCATTCTCAATCAACTTCGCCGAGCTGCTAACACGATTAATCTCATCAAGTTACTGAAAAATTGGAACATTTATGAATTTCTAAAAGGTGAATTTTCATGTGCGAGTAACTAATCGATCAGGCGAAAATGTTTAATTAAAAACCGATTTCGAAATCACCTTATGGGTTGCGATGATGCTGGAGCTGGATTGCGCTTCAAGAAGGAAATAAATCTTCTTCCGATCATAATTCCTTTTCGTGGGTTCGGGTGTGTGATTGTGGAACCCTAGAAAGGGCTAATAGGAGAATACAGTTTGAAAATAAAATAAAAAATTGGCCAATAGTAAAAATAGATTGTTTTAATTGATAAATACCAATTTTAGAATGTGAAGATTTGAAGAAAAAAGCGTTTCATGGATTTCGAAGCTCTACAATAGATGTTAGCTCCAGCAAAATGAAAAAAACAATAACATGTAAAACGTGCGCCGCACAATGTAAAAGCAAAATATTTCACGTTTTTAATGTATGCTTTATATGTAGTATCTTTCTGACCAAAAAAAATAAATTTTATATGCAGTATTAAAGAATTTACATCACGTTTTAGGGCCAAAAAACGTGTTTGATATTCGTTCAAACATTTGGTAGTAGATTTTCACATCGTGGGAGTTTTGTATTGAGCGTTGAAGCGATAGAGCAAACACTTTGTTGTAGTAGATATGGGTTCGTTTCCCACCGTAAATCTAACTATTTTACAGTAACTTGAAGATTAATAATTAACCACCTAGACAGACAAGCCTTTCTAAATCAATCCTCATGACATTAATTTGTACAATCCCCACCATAACTCAACTCTACATACTACAACGAACCCTAAGAAGACTATGTTCATCAACGGCCAATGGGTTAGGTTGAGTGGGAAAAAGACAAGGTTTTGAATAAAAGAAAAAGGGGACGACAGTACAAGTACCCAACCCAGTTCTTATTATCTCTTTTGTCATGTGTCAAAAATACATTGGTTGTACATATTTTTTACAAAACTCATTTAGAGTCTAATCTTTAATATATTTTAATACACAATCTCAAATACTCTCTCAATTTCACTATAAAATCATCATTTTCTTCAACTCTTTATCCTAATTTTTTTTTCCAAATTATCATTTCTACATGTATCCAAATTTTCCCGTTCTATCCAAATTTTGAACATGTTAACTCTCAATATTATTATCACTCTCAGAATTCTTCAAATCCTCACAATTTTTCAGATTTTGATGAGTATTAATAATACTCCCTCTGTCCCAGCTCACTTGAGACTTTTTGATCAAAACTGGTCAACTTAAGGTCGGTTTGACCAACACTTTATAGAAATATTTATGATCCAAATAAAAATAAAAAAAAATGTAAAATGATCACCATTAAAAATCCTCTCAATAACAATTTTTAAATTTTTTTTGGAACATAAATATTTTTATAAAGTGTTGGTCAAACCGACCTTAAGTTGATCAGTTTTGGTCAAAAAGTCTCAAGTGAGCTGGGACGGAGGGAGTATATGATAAAAATAAATAAAGAATAATAAAATATGATTTGAGTTGGGTTGGGTTGGGTTGAGTTGAGTTGTTAATGGAAGATAAAAAAAAATGGGTTGGATTGGAGTTGTAACTTGAATATATGTGGAAGAAAGAAAAATATTATTTTATTGATAGGTTGGGTTGCTGATGAACATAGTCTAACGACTATCAAAAGTCTGACAATCTTCTGCACAATTAACCATAAAAAAAGAAACAAGCTAGATTCTAGTAACAAACCTACAATCTTTCATCTCCACCCCAATTGTTCTTCTCCTTGGCCCCCATCAGACCTTCCTCCCTATACACCTCCACCGAAATCTTACAAAAACACTCTCCACCAAATATTGAACCATAAACGGCAAACCCTTGAGTTAAGCTACGCTATCCTCTTCTTATGAGTAGTACTTTTTTTCTTTTTCTTGAATTGAAGCCTTGAACAACGATCAATGCATTCTCCGAGCGCCCTAGGGAAACCAACCGGTGAAAGTTGATGAAATCCTTGTTCTTTTGATGCAAAATTTGAAAAAACTGTTTAAATATTGAAAACAGTGCAATGTAGTATTTTTTTTTTTTTAAATAGTGTAACTTCTACACTGTTAAAATAGTGTAATTCACCAAATTGATGAAACTACTAAATTTTAACTTGGACAAAAACTTGTATGAGAACACCATAACCCGTCTCATAGTAGAGACGGGTCATTTATGACCCATGACCTGCGTTTTTTTTTTTTTTTTTTTTTTTTGCGATTTGCCAAAAGTAATAGTTACTATAACTAAATGTAACAAACGTGTCACTTATATGTAGACATGCCCAAAAGGTTCCGGTTCCCGGATAGCCGGATCCGTGTTCGAACCGTCCTAATCCGGTTTTCGGTTCCCGGTTCTATTCGCCGGTTCCGGTTCCACCGGTTCCTTCATCAGTTAACCATTTTTTTTCTTTTTTTGCAATTTAGTCCAAATCCATAAGAAAACTAACTGATCTGAGTTAAAACAATTGAAAAACTAACTGATTTGATTTTTTAGCCAAATTAGTTAGAAAAATTAACAAATTAAGTTAGTTTTAAAAAAAAATGGTTAATTTATTATCAAGCATAAAAAAAAAACTAACAATATTTTTAGGAAAAAAAAGGGACGACACCCTTATACTTTTGTTAATATAATTAAAAATGTTAAATTCTAGCCGTTGCTAAGGGGCATGGGGCAGCGACTAAGTGGGAAGTGATTTTAAACTTTGGCAGAAAGTTGGGGAAAGTGGGAAATGAGAATTGGAATTTCAAATCAAAGAAAGGCATTAAGCCTTGTTATGACTGTTGCTTGCTACTGGCCAATTGCCATAATGCCATGACCGTTGGAAACTTAAAAATGGAAGGAGATGTTCGGTTCCCGGTTCTCAGTTCCGGAACCGGCGGTTCCACGGTTCTATTATTCTTGGACCCGTATTCGAACCGGCTATACACGGTTCCCAGCTCCGTTCGGTTCCCTGTTCTGGCGGTTCTCGTTTCTGGCCGGTTCCCGGATCCGGTTCTACCCGTTGGTTCTGCGAGTTCCCGGTTCTTTTTGGTCATGTCTACTTATATGTAACAGTTTGTATACATAAAAGTAATACATATATACAGAAAGGTAATATTTTTTTATTTTTAATGTTTTTTTCATTCGCCAAAAGTAATACTACCCTCCGTCCCAGCTCAATGTGCACTTTTCACTATTTATTTGGTCAATTTAATTAAACTTTGACCATAATTTTATGAAAATGTTGATATTCATAAGCAATTTTAAAACTTGTTATTGTTTCATCGTTACGAATAGTATCAATAACATTTTATATAATTGCATAGAAATATCAAGATTTTCATAAAATTATGGTCATAGATCAATTGAGTTGACCAAAAAAAGTCAAAAGTGCACATTGAGCTGGGACGGAGGTTAGTACTTATTATAACTAAAATGTAACGAACGTGTTACTTATATGTAACATACATAATTGTAACACATATGTATAGAAAAGTAATAATTCAACCCTTTACACTTTAGAACTAAAAACACTTGTGTTAGTAACATTGTAAAAATAAGAAGGTAACAATTTTTATAAATGAATGTTACATTTTACTTTTATAATAGGGCAAATTGCAAATTAGTTACCTGAGTTTGTCGTCAAGTTTCAATTAGTTACCCAGTTTGTGTTTCGGTCAATTTAGTTATCGAATTTGTCTTTTTGTTACAATTAGGTGTAAAATTGGTTAGCCCATTAGAAAACTAATGAAAATGGATGAAAATTGTAACAAAGTTCTTTCAAAATTGCCAAGATCGACCCTAAAGTTTAAATTATCCATTACACCCCCAAACTAACGAATGTTAAGAGTTATCTTATTTCTAACCAACAACAACAATAACAAGCCCAAGTCCGGCAACCACGATAACCACCGTCATCAATCCAGTCATCACCAACACCCAAATCCGGCCACTACCATAACCACATATCTTCTAATCAACAACAACAATAACAATGTTAATGAGGCACCCAAATCCAAACCCAAACAACCACCAAGCCGGCGAACCCAGCAGTGATGGTCCGACCGGCGACGAACAGCTCACGCGCCGATAAGGGATGGCAACTCTGTGTCACGCGCTGGCGCGTGAAGGATATTCCGACAACGGATGGCGGCGGAAAGTGCAGAGACAGACTCGCCTTGAAGAGCCGACCCTCCGACTACCTACGGCGACGGCGACGTCAACGGATCTCGGCAACGGCGTCGGCGACCTCGACGTTCAATGATCGAACTGATCTCACCTGGGACTCCTTCGATTTCAAGCTAATCGCACGAGATTCGCCAGATTTGATAGAGAGAGACGGATCTGAGCACTCTGGATGAGGTTTCCGGAAAGATCTGGGCGGAAGGAGCTTCGCCGGCGATGGAGCTTCGTCGGAGAAGACAGGGAGCCGGCGACAGAGAAGATGGGGCACGGGATAAAGGTGAAGACGGTCGGAGTTGGATTGGAGAGAGAGTTCGCAGGAGAAAGGAGGTCGGAGCGGGGGAAGAGAGTTCGCCGGGAACAAGAAAGTTCGCCGGCCGGAGGAGGGGGGAGGCGATGGCTGGAGAGATGTTAGAGATAGAGAGAGAAAGTGGTTTGTGTGTGAGAGAGAACGTGTGAGCGTAAATGAGGGAGGGGAGGGGAGGGGAGGGGAGGGGTGTATGGGGTGATCATTTAAACTGTAGGGATGATCAATGCAATTCTAAAAGAAGTTTGTTGGTTTTTTCATCCATTTACGTTAGGTTTTTGACGAACTAACCAATTTTACACCTAATTGTAACAAAAAGACAAATTCGATAACTAAATTGACCGAAACACAAGCTGGGTAACTAATTGAAACTTGACGACAAACTCAGGTAACTAATTTGCAATTTGCCCTTTATAATAACATTGTAAAACAGTTATGTTTACTTGTATAATAATATATCCATATGTTTTCAAATAATAAATTACAATGTGTTCAATTTATCATGATACATGTAAGAGTAGGGGTGTTCACGGTCCGGTCCGATTTTTGTCAAAATTTCACAAAACCAGGACCGGACCAATTTTTTGGTTCTGTATAAAATTAGAACCAGGACCAAACCAATATATTTCAGAACCGGATTCATTGGTCCTGTTCTATTGGTCCGGTTCCGGTTCTACATATTACATATCATATAAATTTTTTGGCATTTAATACAAGTTTACGTAATCAGGGTTGTAATATTAACATTTCATGAAGCATTAATGTACCAACCCATAGGCTTGTGGAGATTTGGTGCATTTAACATTGCTGATAGGGAATAAAGATTTTGTTTTTATAACAGAAACATAAAATATAACCTCTTGTATTGATTCTGTATTGATTCAAAGATGTCTACAATTAGGATAAGATTTTGTTTGTATATTTTGGTGTAAAATCAAAAATATATATAATATATAATAGCATATTAGTAATATATATACAAGTAAATATGATTGGTCCGGTCCGGTCCAGAACCGTGTATATATTTTTCAAAACCGGAACCGGACCAATTTATCGGTTCTAAAGGAATTTGGAACCAGAACCAAACCAATACCTTAGGTTCGGTCCGATTTTTATTGGTCCGGTCCGGTTTTGTTGGTCCGATCCGGTTCCAATATTTTTTGCACAGCCCTATGTAAGAGTATTACATTTACTTGTACAACTAATTACATTCATGTATATACGTTGTTATTTTTTCAAATGTTACTTTCTTTCAAAAATTAAAATCAAAATACTAAAAAAAATAATGGAAAAACACTATTACATTTCAGTATAACGATAATTCATTTAGTTATTATTAGTGTTACACGTATTTATAGTTAGTATTACAGTTGAAAGATGAGTAAAATGAGTTTTTTTTTTTTTTAGTAAAACTGGTGTTACGTTTACTTATAAACAATGTTACTTTATAAGTAACACAGTTGTTACATTTAGTTATACTAAGTATTATTTTTGGTAAACAGAAAAAAAAACTAGAAAAAAAAAAAGTAAAAAAATTTGGTGAAAAACTGGGAAAAAACGCGTTTTACGTTAAGGAGGCGTAAAACGTGTTTTTAAGTTTGGCGCGGTGGCATTTTCGTAATAAACGGGAAGTTGTTGTGCGCCGAACGGAAGTGCCAGTGATTGAGTAAAAAAGTGTCAGTACATGTACACTGGCACTTATTGACACTAACACTGGCAGTTTTAATAAGCGCCAGTATCAATGTTAAAAAAATGCCAGTGTAATGGCTGGCAATTATTAATACTACCACTGACACTTTTCTTAAGTGCCAGTATCAATGTAAAAAAGTGTCAGTGTACTCACTGGCAATTTTTAACATTACCACTGGCACTTAAGAAAAGTGCCAGTTTCATGTTTATAAAACGCCAGAATAACACTGGGCATTATCATGGTTGCCAGTATTTACGAAAATGTCACCCCTTGTTTTTGAATAATAATGCCAGCGTCTTTGGAAAAACACGTTTTTCCTTTGCTTAGGGAAAAACGCATTTTTCCTAAGACTCACTCAAAAATTTGGGTCATGGATCGCTGCCACGTGGCAGATTTGAGTGGAGCATGGGTTGGGATCCTATGCTTCGTGGGGTATTATTCCCGTTGCAACCGTTCTCATCCATGAGAACAAAATGGGTGTTCTTGAGAGACCACCTCTTTAACTTGTTGGTTGTTAAAAAAAAAAAAGAAAAAAAGGTAAATATAAAGTCACAAAAAAGTTCCACAAAATGTGGCTTACAAAATGATGTGTCAAAATTCTATTGGTGTTTTCTATAAGAGTGTGCCGGGTCCACAATCGATGCAACCAATAAAATATCGTCACCTCACTTTGTATCTATAATTTTGTGAATTTCTTTTGTGCCCTTGGCATTCCCACCCCCCCCCCCCCAAAAAAAAAAAAAAAAAAAAAAAAAAACAGCTCTTGGCCATGTAGTTCTTTTCTTGGCCGAAAACCCAAGAAAAGAAGCACACCCAATCGTAAGCGTTGATGCAGTCACGCTGCAAGTTGGCCAAAATTGATTGAAATTTTGTGAAGTTCACAGAAAACTCGTCTCACCCCTCCATCATGCACCCCTCCATCATGCAATGAGGATGACCAAGTCAAATCTTACAATTTGCAAAAGGAGCAAGAATAATACTCCCTGTCTCAAAAAAATAGTCTCATTTTGATATATACTTTTTGTCAATAAAAATGAACTTTGACTAACTACTGGTGACTATCTAATCATTCTAGTGAAATTTTAAAATTTGTAATTGATAAATCATTAAGTGATTTATCAATAACAATTTTTTTTAATTGACAACTAATGGTTGGTCAAAGTTTATTTTTATTGACCATAAAAAGTTAAAATGCGACTATCTTTCTGGGAAGTTGTTAGTATGACAAGTGGGTCATATGAAATTTTTTCATTTTAAGATGTCTTGTTTCAGGTAGGACACCCAAAAGGACAAAACGTTCTATTTCGAAAAGGACGGAGGGAGTATTTAAAAATTAAATTTCAAAAATATTTATACATCTTGTCATTTAATTATATAACAAAAAATATTTTCATAACATCCTCCAAATGAAATTTATAAATTCATTTAGTGATAGAGGTAATAGTTCCATATCGGTCCCAATCAACTAACCTCCTGTGATTTGTAGGTACAAACTAGAGATGGCCAACGCCGGTTCCGGTTCGGCTTTTATGCGAACCTTAACCGATCCTTGGTTACACCGGATCCGGTTCCAGTTGTCACAATCCGGTTCCGCGGTTCCTTTTTTTTTTTTTTTTTTTTTTTTTTTTTTTTATCATCTCAACTTGATCCGACGACGTTGTTCATCGCTGGTGTGAGTGAAGCCGAACTCGTCGAAGGGGATGATAGGAAAATCATAAGATATTAACATAAAATAAAATGTTAGGGTTCAATGTGTAAAATTATAAAGTGAAAGGTAGGTTCAATGTGTAAAATTATATATATAGCCCCACCTCGTCCCTTTCTCACACACCGGCAACGATCTCAACATCGCCGTTAACCCAGCGCCTCCACCACCGGCGTCATCAGCCCAGCCAACGACCTCTTTCTTTGGCGTTCCAGAGATTCCGTCAACATCACATCGACCGATCTCCTCTCCCTACGCCAAGCCCACCAATTTTGCATAGAACCCATCATTAACCTGCCAGATCTGGTTTATCCTTTGAAGGTGAAGAAACCCAAGAAGTATTCGTCCTCACCAGTCGGTCAGTCCCTCCGGTTCCTGGCCGGTTCTTCGGTCCGGCTCCGGTTCGAAGAACCGGCGGTTCACGGTTTTCAAACGCATTGAACCGTAACCGGCCCTGATGAATGACGGTTCCGGTTACTCCGGTTCCGGTTCCGGTTCCTTTCGGTCCGGTTTTCTGATTTCGGTCTGGTTTGGCCATCCCTAGTACAAACTACACAGGAAAGAGGGTAGACGAAAAAATTGAATACGATTTAAATGAAAAAATGTCCAAAAGAATATTACTAGTCTATAATGTTCATGTATGGGGTTAAAAAAAGCACTTGTCTCTATTGGAATAAGGTTTGGGCCTCTTTTTGAAAGGTACCATGTTCAATTCCCCTCCTCTTTTTCTTTTTTTGTTTAAGGGGTTCCAAGTAGGGTGGAGTTCCAAGTTCGACTTCTGAGCAATCTGAAGAACTTGTGTTACTTTGCCTCCTAGGGTAGGTTGAGCAATTACATGTGACCACTCAGATGGCACAGGAGTACAAGCATCATTTCGTTGTACTGCTCCTCTCCACCATTCAATTATATAATCATGTACAACTGTAGATACAACTTGTCCAAATCAACTCTACTCTCTTAGCAAATTTGAAAATTTATTTTGAGACAGGGAGAATATAATAAGTAGTCAATTTACAATTTCTCTAAATAAATTAAAAAAAAAAAAAAAAAAAAAAAAACATTCAGCTCTCTCCCTCATTAAATACTTAAGTTTCTTTATTCTTCCTTTCTGCTCCTCCACCTACCACCAATTTAATTGCTGGCAAAAGTTGGGTTCTCACACACGGATTTCATCTTATTAACAACTTTACAGTCCATCTTTTTTTACTCTCTTGTCCACACAATCTTTATAAATCAATTACAAAAGCAAAGGAAAACTATTTTCTATCGAAATAGAGGAGAGGAGAGGAGAGGAGAGGAGAGGAGAGAAGAGAAGAGAAGAGAAAGGGAGAGAAAATGATGTTAAAGAGCTCCTCAACACCAATTCTTGGATCCCTTCTCTCTTCCTCCTCCTCAGAAACTCCTAACAACAGAGTCTCACTTCACCATTCACATCTCTCCCAAACCCTAAACACATTTTCTTACAACTCATCTCCCATCTCTCCTTCCATAAAAAACAATGGCTTTCGTCGTGCTCAATCCCAAGGGAACTTGGCAAGCTTAGCAAGCACCGATGACGAATTCAATTTTTCTAAGAAATTCCCTAATAAGCATCAACATAGCTCATTGTTGGAGACAATTCCGTCTTTCTCGTTCCATAATTCGAGGGGCGGGTTTCAAGATGATGTATACAGTGATGAAGAACAACAGGAAGATGAGGAAATTAACGAATGTGGATATTTTTCCGATGACCACATCAAGGTAGAAGGGAGATTTGAGGCTTCCAAGGCTTTGAATGAGCAAATGAGCTATGGTAATGTGGCTTTGAAAGACAGTGTAGACGAACCTTCTTCAAAAATGTTTCTTGCTAAAGGGCTAGGGGTTGATATCGGATTTGGTAATAGCGGTGGAGGTAGAGGCGGCAGGAGTTCTACTCCACTAGATTTCAGCAGGGGAGGTAATGACGGTCACGACGCTGAGGAGCATTACAAGAAGGTGGTGAATGAGAATCCCGGAAATTCTTTGTTCCTGAGGAACTATGCTCAATTTTTATATCAGGTATGCGTTTTTTCTACCTAATTAATTTTTCTACCAAACTACTTTCTTTCTCTGTCCCGGAATAAATGCCGCCCTTTTTTGTATGTTAGTATGAAGGAAATTTGAGCAATAAATTTTGGTTGACTTAATTATTCTAATAAAATTATAAAACTTGTTATTGAGGAACCCGGACGCCTCGCGAGCCGGGCTTCCCTGAGGAGGTTCTACCCCATGGAAACAAATTCTGACACACGTTGGGCCAAAAAGGCGGTTAAAACACTGACTCTCCGGAAAAGGCAGCATAGGACAGGTTCGCTCTCAAAGTCACCGAATCCGTTTCCCCCGACAGACTCGCGAGACTATCTGGGTGTTCGGACGAGACTGGTCCGACTGCGCTTTCTCGCTAGTGAGATTTACTGGACCTTTTATCATGACTTCTGCTCCAACTCCCTCTTCCTATGGTGACTTCTTCGATGGTTCCATCCGGCGCGAATCCCCTCCATCACAAAGTTCGTTATCCCCTTTATAGGTTCGGCTGGATGGAATGCCCTTAGCAGTGCAGGCTCCCGCTCTCTAGCCGACTGATCCCGTTGATCATATAACTGGGAGACAAGTCGGAGACAACCTATATTTGTTGTAACTGATTGGCACTATTTTCTCTCGTGCCTTTCTTCGTTCATGGGAAAATGCTAAAGAATTCGGTCTAGTCCGCCGCGAATCCCATCATACCCCTGGTTGGGATGGGTAGGCGGGCTTAGTCAAGTAGAACCGGGTTGCGGGGAAACTTAACGTAAACTCATGATCCAGGTCATCCATCATTTCGAGGCAGTCATTCATCCCGATGTCATTGCGAACATCTCTCCTTTTCTCTTAGCGTGCACAGTTTGCTTACATGCCGCTTCCCAAGAACTAGAAAACTTAGTCGATGCAGTACAAGAATGGAAATCCACCAATACAGGTCTACTCTTGCTCGGAAGATGTTGCCAATTGCACCTCTCTAGTCCAGGTCGATCCTTTATTTATAGAGTTACGTAATGGAAATTACCCTATTATAAATACTATCAATAACAATTTTTGAATTTTCATTATGATAGTTAAATTAACCTAAAAGTATTGCTCAAAGTTACTTCGTACTAAGGTGCAAAAAAGGTAACATTTATTCTGGGACAGGGGGAGTAATACGACATCAATTGCTAGAATCGACTTTTTTTCAAGGTAGCCTCAAATTTCTGACATATCTTTAATTTGGCAGTCCAAGAAAGATCTAAATGGAGCTGAAGAATACTATTCCAGGGCTATATTAGCAGATCCTAATGATGGAGAAATCCTCTCGCAGTATGCAAATATACTGTGGGATCTTCATCACGATAAAGACAAAGCTACCGACTACTACGAACGAGCAATCGAATCAGCTTCTGAAGACAGGTGTGTGAGTGTGTGCGCTAATCTAAAACTATTTTCAAGTTGCATGTTTACGAGCAGTTCAATTAAACTTACCTTATTCATCTGAATGTTGTTTTCTGCAGCCACGTTCATGCTGCATATGCTAGTTTCCTCTGGGAAATAGAAGATGAGGATGAAGATGAGGAGCCTAACAACTCCTATGCTA
Organism: Campanula takesimana; assembly: GCA_026119855.1. NCBI lineage: Eukaryota > Viridiplantae > Streptophyta > Magnoliopsida > Asterales > Campanulaceae > Campanula > Campanula takesimana. The sequence goes on from JAOWBW010000009.1 coordinate 37,073, forward strand.
TACACACACTTAATGGTGCCGGAACTTCAGTGACTGCACAACCTTGACAACAATCTTTTTCTGAATTGCTGAAAAGGAGAATGAATGAGAGAAGTGGAAGTGCAGCCAGAAAGCAATTCAAGCTTAGAAAGGAGCATATATTTTAACTAGGATATACTCCCTCCGCCCCACCTCACTTGATACTTAAGAGGTGGGCACAATAACTAAGAAAAAAGAATAAAATATGGAAAATGTGTGGTAGAAAATGAAGAGAGAGAATGAGTGGGGTTAATAGTAGGTTGGTTGAATGAATTGAGTGGTGGAAAATGAAGAGAGAGAATGAGTGGGTGGGGTAGATTGAATATAAAATTATAAAAAGATAACCATTTTGGAGAGTCTCAAGTGAAGTGGGACGGACCAAAATGGAAATAAGTCTCAAGTGAGGTGGGACGGAGGGAGTATAACATTTTTTGTCGATCATGTATGCTAAGCAAAGAAATTAATAAGCTACGAATATTCACGTGTTCACCAATTCATTCAGCAATAAACAATGTCTATATGGAAAGTCGACTAGTCAAGTGTAGTACCAGGAATGAGTTTGTTTTTGTCGAGTTCTACCATCAATGCTGAACACTCCACGGCAGACAGCAATCAGATTCAGAGACCTAAAAAATCTCTGCATAAGATCATAACAAACCAAAGTGGAATTTGAATATAACAAGGCAAGTGTAAATTTGTAGAATAAAGATCACCTCTTGTATTACTCGAAACACATTTATATGTAGTTGCTCGCCTGGACGCCCTTTACCATACTCGGATAGATTCTATCATCCTTGAAAAAAAAAATGATAATTAAAAAAAATAGAAAAGAAACCAACCATAATGATTGTTTCCCTCCCAAAGTCCTTGCAGCATCAAGTGCTCTCAAGTCTCAGGAAACTGGGGCAAGTTCCTCAGCCTTCTCCATTGCTGGCATCAGAATGCCAGCAGATCACTGCCATTTTTACAAATGCTGACCAAGTTTACTTTCCTGGGAAATTTCACATTCTGCCACTACTAAACTCAGTGGTACGTGTGCGTGAAACTACAACCATCAATACCGACTTTTCATATACACATCAAACTCAGTAAAGTCCAAATCAGATAGACTACAAAGATTGAGGTAGAAGCATGCCTCTACAAAGAAACACCATTAGATAATCATTCCAGATAATGGTTGCATGTTTCTTCTTGAATTGCATAATAAAAAACAATCAAGATGGGTATACCCATTACCACCATAACAGTAAAGAAGAGGACAAGAAAATAACATCCCCCGAGCATTGAATTAAACTGCAGTCAAAATCCACAAACCGGACTTATAAAAACACAAGGGAAACACCCTTTTAGCAAAATTAACACTATATCACCTCACTGTTTCGGCCACAAACACTCTTAAGAACATTCTTGAGCAGTTACGCCGTTATGTTTATGCTCAGTTCTCCCATGACATTTCGTGTCATCATCAGCTACGGAAGCCATTGCCTCTTGTACCGTAATTGTCGCCACCATCTTGGCTACCTCCTCGACCAAAACCACCTGAACCATAACGCCCTCTCGTACCATCGTTAGGATAAGTTCCTCGGCCTCTTCCCCCCCTTCCGCCGCGTGAGGTGGTGCCGCTGCTGTTTGCTCTCCTCTCCTCAATGTAGACTTGCCTTCCAGCAATCTGTATTGGAGATGCCTGATATAACAAAATTACAAACAAGGCTGAGTTTTCTATAAAGAGCTCACAACATTAGTAAAGTACCTTGCACATCTATGTCATTGTCAGGACAGAAAGTGATTGTTCCTGAATCCATTGAGATGTAAACATAAACAGTAGATAAGATAATAAAAAAGCAATCGTCATAATGATACGAACAGTAAAATGGCACTTGTTTTGTCTTCTTTTACAGGGAAGCTATACATATCTACAGATAATGGGGCCTCCTTCATTAAATACCCTTATTATATGAAACGAAATCAAAGCCTTGATACACAAGGACTACGTAAGTCAAGTCACATAAACATCCAATCATATATTTCCCAATAGTCTTGGAAATTATAATTAGAAACAGAGATGCAAACTGTTAACTTTCGGAAAAGAATAATACTAGGGGCACAAAAGGTCACAAAAACTTGCTCACAAAATCCTAGGTGTAATGATGTTATTGCTGTTTTTAATTAGAGTGTGGCGGGTCCATTATCGATGCAACCAATAAAATATCGCCACCTCATCTTGTGAGCAAGATTTTGTGACCTTATTTTGTGCCCCTAGCATTGCTCTTCGGGAAAGGGGAAAAAACAAAAAAAACTCAACAACTCTAACCAATTACAGACACCATAGAACTGGATGATGCGCATGTGACACAATGAAAATGGGAAGGGGGAATCGGAAAAACATAGCACATCAAAAAGCATAAAGCAAGGTGGGGGATATGCAAAAAATAGCAGTATCAGGTATTGAACTTAATATACACAGTTGGGTCTCTGCCTAACAATCAAAGTTTTTATAATCATAGTGAGTTGGTAATAAACATGGTATAGGGCTTTGATTTATATGGGTCTTGGGTTCAAGTCCTTCCTCTTGCATTTGTTACCCATTAAATGTGAGTGCAAGCATTAGCAGCTGTTTGGCTTCTGATGCATTTGGTGTGCCATGGTTGTCCATCTCCATATGTCTACAGGCACACGTGAGGGTGAGCGTTAAGCTTGATATAATTTGATAGACTCTCTCTAACAGCTTAAGACTTGGATGAGTTGGTAACAAAACAACATGGTAGATCTCCACAGGACAACAAGCGCCATAAGGGTGATTGTTAAGATTGATGTGAATAAATGGGGCTCTCTAACAGCTGAAGCTATGAGAAGAGTTGATAACCAAACAGTACGTCAGCCGACCAGCACTGCACTACCCACTTTTGTCATTAATGTATAAGACCATGTACAATGGTTAAACCAAATTTTCCCATTCAACACCCACTTTATCATTCCACATCATCTTCTCTTTCATCCAACTAATCCATTCAACACCCATTCAATTTTTAACCCCACAATGGTTCGTTTAATCCCCCATTCAACACTTTTCTCACTCATCATTTTGGATAAGAAAGTTTTTAAAAAAATCCGGTCACCCAACCACTAGTCGACACGTGGAAAGGAAAGCAAAAGAAAAAAAAAAAAAAAAAGGTGTTCGCAGGCTTTTCTGGCGCGTGGACCCCAGCCGCCATGCCGCCCAATCCTGGCCTGCCACGTGGCGATCTGGCCGACCAAGTCTGCATTCACAAGTGTGAATCCTTTCAACGAAATGAAAAAACCAATCTTATTAAACAAGCCATTGCAAGGATTAAACAGCAAACTTTCGTTGAATTGCTCCATTAAACGGACCATTGTAAATGGTCTAAGCAGTGATGCCAGGAATAGGTATAGAAACAATGATCGGCGCAGAATGCAAAACACATGAGTTTCCATAAACCCTGTAGACACTATTGTACAGGTTATATTCGACAAAGGATGAAATGCACAGTAGAAATGGGTACAAGTACAAAGAAAATATCCACAATTGTAAAACCTCCATAGAGATATTCTAGGAAGGATTCCTATATTTTTTAAGTGCAGCCATTGCCTTTCCTGACACTACCTTTTACAAGTCATTCCTAGTGATAATACCTTTGGAGGTATATGGAATGCTGACTAGAAGATTGGGTGGGGGCTAACTATGACTTAAGTTGCCTTAAGAGCCACCACTTGTTGGCCAATAACATAACTAACAAATAACAATCAAAATAATAATGGTCAAAACAATAATAAATAGAAGATCCAGGTTTCACTTATTGCAACAACATAAAATCAAGTCAAACATTAGAAAATACTTCTATCTAGTTCAATCTAGAGAAAAAAAAGTGCGAACCTCAATTGCTTTTCGAACACCTTCCACGTCCTCAAACTCGACAAATGCAAAGCAAACACCAACATCCTGTGCACCATTTCAATCTTAGATTCCACTAATGTGTACAAACAGAAGGTTAGAGAGTTTCAATGGAAGATAATAACCTTGCGATTCTTCAAAAACACACCATCATTCTTAATTCTTCCAAAGTTCTTGAACTCCTGAGCTATATCAAGAGTAGAAACAGTAGTGGGCAAGTTCCTCACATATACAGATTTGGATTCCCCTGAAAGTACAAATCATCAACAACATACTACGTTTTTTTTCATGATATATATTGGCCAATAGAAGACAAAGGTAGTCTGAACACAAAGCCAACAGACAGTCAAAACGAACCATTTTAGTGCTATGTTTCTTTTTGGCACAAGGTTACTTAGCAAAGCATGGATACCATGATAAGATGCACAAACTATAGGATATATGTACAAAGAAAACCAAACAAAAAGGAAAGCCGTCTTGAGAACTATGAATAATATAGCAATGTTTACCTTCTTCTTCGCGTGATGATCCTTCCTCTACGACCTCAGGTGTATAATCTGACGAATATGGCAGTGGCGAAACTGGACGCTGAGCAACAGGCTCCGGGATCTGATGCCACTCTGAAGTAGGAGGAGCCTTGCTAAAGGATGACTGAGGAGTAACTGACGGCATAGATTTTCCTTTCGCTCGCAACTTTAAAATTTCACCAAGAAATGAAGAACACATTAGTACTCAGAATTTAATAAACTAAGTTTTGAAGAAAAGTAATTTTTGGATTGTTTGCTGCTTTATATACATAGCACAACATTTCCTCAAACATGTGATACATATTTATATATGCCAGGTACAAAAGTGCACTAGATCACAACTCTTTCAATCACTGCTTTCAACCTAAAGAGATGGATAGTTTCAAACTCACTTTAAACACCCCATATATATATACTCCCTCCGTCCCAGCTCACTCGACACTTACCAAAATAGCCTATTTTTTATAATTTTATATTCACTCTACCCCACCACTCATTCTCTCTCTTCATTTTCCACCACTCATTTTATTCAACCAACACTACCATTTACCCCACTCATTCTCTCTCTTCATTTTCTACCACACATTTTTCGTATTTTATTCTTTTTCCTTAGTTATTGTGCCCACCTCTTGAGTGTCAAGTGAGGTGGGACGGAGGGAGTATAATATATATATATATGTGTGTGTGTGTGTGTGTGTGTGTGTGTGTGTGTCTGTGCGCGCGCGCTGATATTAACTTCTGGAATGTTCCTTGTCATTTAAGTTGACCCACACCAATATAGGTGGCATAAAAACTGCATATAGGTGACAAAGAAACAACTAGAACATTTATGGGTAGTACAATAGGAGTCATAAATGAAAAGTTAGTGAACTAATGTTAGAGCTAAAGTCTCATTTTTGCTCAAATTAAGTCATTCCATACGTTAAAAACACGCACAAGTAAAAGGATGTAAGCGCATGCTTGAACTAGCTGACACAAAGGAATGGAAGAAAAACATACTATGGAAGCGTAACTAAGCTTCACTGGCTCTCCAACAGGTTCCTCCACGGCAGGAGGTTGTTCCACATAGTCATCATTGTGATGTACATAATCCACTGCACTTTGATGCACATACTCCGCTGTGTTTTGATATAAAGTAGAAGGTTCATCCACTGGCTTCTCCTCTTCCACAGACTCATTAACAGGTTCATCATGCTGGTATTCTTCTTCGGAACTGTAGTCATCATTGTCATCATCTTCTATATGGATAGAATTCAAATTTTCCCTAGTCTCCACCTCCAAGGCCTCTTCAGGAACTGAAAAAAAGAAAGTCACCAGCAGAATGTATTACATTACACAAAGATCACAGGAGAAATCATGGATGATAGATAGTATTAAGAACGAGCTATTCTCATGGAATTTGTGTTATAAGGCTTCATCGGGATCTAAGATCTTGTGATTTAACTGAAATGGAAAAGCATGCCTACATGATCAATGTCAATACATAACATCAACGTTTCCCACCTTGAGCAAACAAGCTTATCATGGTTTCAATATAAAACAGAACACAACAAATATTTGGTCAAGAAGGGAAAAAAGATTGCAAGTTGAAGAACATCCACTATCAGAGCATTGGACAACTGAAGAAGGAATGAATGAATTAATGTCTACGTCAAAAGTCAATAGCTTGACTCATCTGATTCTAGCCAATCAAATTACCAACAAAAGAACTTGACAGCACACACACACACACGCACACACACACGCGCGCGCGCACACACACATCAAGTTCAAGTGAGTAACTTTAAAACTTTCTGAATTACAAATAATAAGCTTCTAGCTTGCAAGTCAATGATAGAGTACCTGCTGACTCAGGAGGAGGACTAGAAAATGTTTGTTGATAATCAACTTGATGTTCTGGTTCAATGGCTGCTGGTTGATGATGAGCATAGTCAACTTTATTTTCTGGAGCAATGGGTGCTGGGGGATGATGGACGGAATCCTCATTAATAAAGTGAAAGACGTCATTCAGAACAAAATAACCCTTCTCCTGAGGAGCAAGGAAGAAGGTCTGCACAAACTTTCTCCAACCAATAAAGTACTTGGATCTCAGAGAGCCAGAAACCACAACAAGCACACCTCCACTCAAAGATTCAAGAGAATTTATAGTTTTGATCTCGATTGCACTAAAATTCAGTGATTGAATCAGTGTATGAATTTGCTGCAAACACATATTAAGTCCAGAACATGAGTAATGTATAATGCATACTTAACCCCAGATACGTAATTAAATCCTTGTTAACATGGACAGTGAGATAAAAATGACAAGGGAACTAGGGAAGCAAAAAAGAGAATGATTATGTGCAGAACATACAGCATATGGATCGTAAATATCAAAAAATAGAATCATTACCGATCAGATGTTTTGCACTTGAAAAAAAAAAACCATTATGTGCACTTGTATTGTTTACTACTGCATACAAACAACTGATAGTTCAATACTTGAACTATCAAAACATTCAGAGTAAAAAAATTAAACACAGAAAACAATACGGTGGAAGTACTGAAAATATAAATATATTTCACTAATAGGCTAACATCACTGCTGTTGCCAGTGTGTTGAAAATTGTTCAGGGACTAATTGATCAATCAAAGATAATATGAACTCAGCAAAATTTTGAATATCATACAGGCAAATCAAGCACTAAAATACTGCCTGGATACACAAATAGAGTAATAACTTCTCTCCATTATACCTTTCACACTTTCACCCTCAAACTTGGCATATCAAATCAATTTTGGTTTTTTGGACGCCTCAAAAAAAATATTCACCTCAATTTCACATTTATTTGCACTATAACAAGTATGGTATTTGACTCCTCTCCACTATACCTATCAACAAAAGTCTTAGATTAACACTATATTTTTTTTTTTTAATTCGATAACTTTAATTTCTTTATTTAAACATTAATGATTGATGCCCTGAGAAGAAATCATAGATCCAATGCAGTATGGGTTAGGAGAAAAGTCGGATCAAAATGATTATGCATGCATTACCACATAAAAGAAGCTCCAGGTAACAAGTTTAATAAATTACAACAAAACAAAAGGCTTGACTAATCCTAATAACTCATCATCTTTAGGTAAAATCTGAAACATTAATCAAAATTCACATCAGGCTAATCGAAATATATATCAAAAGATGGATAAAAGTAATCATGAAAAAAGGGATTACAAAAATGGCAGAAGCAGTTTCGGTTGATTCGCCATCAATCCGGACCATAGTGCTATCATCGTTGTAAAACTGATGAACAAAATCGGGCTGCTGCTGAAGCACCTGATAGTACTGCTGAACAAAATAGGAACCAACCTGTGCACCAATTCAAAATACTTGGTCATCATCAACATCAATATCAAATCAACCGGAAAGTTTTTTAGACGTTATCCGGATTGAAGAAATCACCTGAACAGCAGTAACAGAGGAAGGGTAAGAGCTCGCCATTATCGAGCGTTACAGATTACCGATTTGCAATATACAAAACCCTAAAAATATGATGAAATTCTAGGGTTTATGATAAATTATTGATTGATCGATTACTAGAGCGTAAAACGGAGAGAATTAATTTTGAAATTCCGAGAAAATATTTTGGAGAGAGATTACAATGTCGAGAGAGAGATTGCGAAGATGAAGGGAGTGATTAGATGGATCTATGGAGTTGGGGTTCTACTTCTACGGGATTTGCCTTTTTAAAAGTGGGCTTTGTTCGAGAGTCTTGTGTTGTTGATGTTGGTGAGATCTGAGGCGTTCAAAATGGGGGGTTTGAGTGGGGTTTAAAATTGATAGACGGTATGGATTTGATTAGACCTGATTTATTTTTTTTATTTTTTTTAAGCAAACGATAAATTCAATTACATTAACAACTAGAAAAAAAGATAGCACTCCACATAAACAGGAGGCTCATCTTAAATATGGGTAGCAAATGCATTTCTTAACGTACAATAATGATATGTCTGATCTAAATCTTGAGACATTCCGATTTCACTTCAGGTAAAACTTGGACACTGTCTCAATTCGGCATTTAATAACTAAATCTTGAGATATTTCGATTACACTTCAAGTAAAATTTGGACATTGCCTCAATTCGGCATTTAACAAATTCTCTCTCGAATAATATTTTGCGTTTAACACTTGATATACCGAATTCAGGCGGAAGAATAAGCACCCACCAGACATCTCAAAATTCACGAACCATTTTTGTGCTGTAAGAACTATGACATCCATTAAAACTTGGATTAGATAATTTAATATTGTAATACAAACATGATTACTCCATTTATCCCTAAATAAATGATTATATTATTTTTGAGTTGATATGACCACTTTTATGGAGTTGGAGGGGGGGGGGATTTTTCAGGTGAAGACTGTTTCTTTTTGGTTAATTTATTAATATTTTTATATTTTTATGAAATTGAATTAGTAAAATATCATGTCGTCGTCGTGCATCGCACGGGAGTACTGCTAGTATAAGTAAAAAGGACAAAAATCACGCATATTAAAAAGTAGTCAAAGTTATTTAATTCTCTTGATTTACAACGAAAATATGTTAAAAGTAGAGCATCCACAATGAGTGCTTTTTGAGAGTTTTTTTATTTTGGTGAAAGAACTCTTTCAAGCTTTTACCATTGTAGAGAAAATGAAAGAGCTATTTAGTAAAAAAACAACTCTTTCTAGAAACAGCTCTTTAATTAAGCATTTCTATTACTTTTCTTCAACTCCTCATGTTAGGCCATTAGTTAGTTATATGATTGTAGAAGAAGCTTTAAACTTCTTATTTGTTGACTTGGCATTTAATAACAAAAAAAAAAATAAAAAAAATCTACCATTGTGGATGCTATAATATATTCTCGTATTAAATGTGTATAATTGTACACTTATATTTGATAATGAGTAATTGATCAGGGTCAATTTTAGAACAGAGTTTTAAATGCAATTATATTTAATAAGTTTTTCATCGTATCCGAAGAATTTTCTTTATACTTAAAGACTAAAGTTATCTTTTTTTCCTTATATTTGAGACCATAAGGAGTAATTAAAAGTGTAATAACGGTAGTTGGGCAAGCCTTATGAATACGAAAAGTAGGGTAAGATTTGTGAGTGTGATGGAAAATAATAAATGATTAGCTTTTTTCCGCCCCCCCCCCCTTTCTGTTATATTCCATTGAAAATAAGAACTTGACAAAAGATGGCCAAATTACATTTTACCCCCAAAGTATCCACCGATTCCCACTTTGCACCCCCATTTGAAAAGTCGGTCTCTTTGGTACCTAAGTTTCCAATTTTTCCCACTTTGCACCCTCCGTCAAATGGCGGTTAGAAAGCCACCGTTAAATAGCACGTGGCTCGTCACATGAGGGGTATTTTTGTCCTTTTGGTTTTGGATAACGTATTGTACGCATTCTTTTATCAAATCGCGTACACCACTCCATTCCCGTCTCCGACCAACACCAACACCTCCGAGCGACCTCCTCTATTCTTCATTGTCATCACATTAAACAGTAATCTTTAATTTTTTATTTTCGTTACGATTTTTGATTTAGGTTTTGATTTGGAAACCCAGATCTGGGTTTGTTTCATTGTTATTGTTATTTTGATTTTGATTTATTTTGATCTCTGATTTGATTTCAATTCTGATTTTGATTTGGTTTGATTTAAGTTTCGACCTTTGATTTTTGATTTAGTTTTCGATTTTTGATTTAGGTTTAGAAACCCAGATTTGGGTTTGTTCCACTTTGTTTTGGATTTCGATTTTGATTTCGATTTAGGTTCCGAACTCTAAGTTTGATCTGGGTTTCTTCCTCTCTAGGTTTGTTCATGCTTTAGAAACCCATCTGCACTTAGTTTCGATTTTGAAGATTGGCAATGGTGGGTGGTGGTGGTGTTACTGCGGTGGTGCTGGTGATGGGCATGGTGGTGGTAGTAGTAGCTCTAGTATGAAGAAGACAATACATAAAAGACATTTAATCCCTCTTTTTCTCAAGTCAAAAGACTAAAATGGCCATCATGTAACATGCACATAGCATTTTCTGTTAGTTTTCTTAACAGCCATTTGACGGAGGGTGCAAAGTGGGAAAAATTGGAAACTTAGGTACCAAAGAGACCGACTTTTCAAACGGGGGTGCAAAGTGAGAATCGGTGGATACTTTTGGGGGTAAAATGTAATTTAGCCACAAAAGATTGAGAAGAGCGTATACCTATAGAAAGAAAAAGTGTTCATTTTGAATAGAAAAAAGAGAGAAACAAAGATAAAATGAAAGCACGATACTCAAACAAAGCCCCCAAAATCCCTTTTTATGAAAAAAACCAGCGAAGTGAAAGACTACTAAAAAAAAATAAGGAGAGAGTAAGACAACCAAACCCAATTGAAGAGTATGTTAGGAAGAAACTAGTTTCTCAATAATAAGTTTTAAAAAGTTCACTTTTTTAAATAGTTTCACCTTTAAAATAGCGAGTTATAAAAAGTTCACTTTTTAAAATAGTTTCACCTTTAAAATAGCGAAAGTATTAAAACAATGAGTTTAGACCTTAAAACACCTAAAAATAAAATAACGAGTTCATGCATTAAAAAAGTCGGTTTAGGCCTTAAACCACTCTCATCCCGAAAAAAACCCCACCCGTCCACCCCAAACGACTTTCGCCCTATTAGTCTATGTAACAATCTATACAAAATAGCCTCAAAAATCCTTGTGAATAGACTGAAACCTTTCATTTCTACTCTCATCTCTCCAAATCAAAATGTCTTCATTCCAGGAAGAAGTATAGTAGATAATATCCTCATTAGCCATGAGCTTTCCGATTCTGTCAAACATTCAAAATCTAGAAAGACTCCCTACTGCATGGTTAAGTTGGATATTAGCAAAGCCTATGACCGCAAAAAATGGGATTTCCTGTTCAAAATCCTGAGGAAATTGGGCTTCAGTACCAAATGGATAGATTTGATTCGTAATTTTATCTCTTCAATCTCCTACTCCATTCTCTTAAATGGAACGCCTTCACCATATTTCACTCCCTCTCGAGGGATAAGACAAGGAGACCATCTTTCGCCGTATCTTTTCATTCTTTGTGCAGAAGCTCTTTCTTCAACCCTCACTCATCTGAACAACTCAAAAATCATTCCGGGAATCAAAATGAAGAAAAGGAGCCCTCCAATAAACCACCTCCTTTTTGCCGATGATTGTTTGGTGGCCTTTGAGTTAACCCCTCCTGCGACCTGGTATCTCAAATGGACATTAGATGCTTTTAGTGCTCAAGCTGGAGAGAGAATTAATTTCCAGAAAAGTGACCTCTATTTTTCAAGCTTTACTCCAGATGACCTCAAGAAATCAGTAATAGATATTCTGTCTATTCCTCTCAGCGTCAAAGATGGAAAATATCTGGGGCTTAATCAGATGTTCTATGGCAAGAAAAGGGCAATTTTTGAAGACATCCTAATAAAGATTAGGATCAAGCTTCAAGGTTGGCGGGGGAAATTCCTCAGCCTAGCGAGACGGATTACTCTCATCAAACATGTGGTTGCAACAATCCCGTGTCATGCCATGTACTAAATTCCCCATTTACTTTATCAAAGAAATGCATAGAATCTTCAACAAGTTTCTTTGGATTGGTCTTGACAAACAAAAAGGCATTCACTGGGTAGCCTGGAATAAACTCTGCCTTCCAAAAAATCTGGGAGGTTTGGGGCTTAGGCAGATGGGATCTTTAAACCAAGCTTGCCTAGCCAAAACAGCATGGAGAATCTTCTCAAATCCGGGAAGTCTGTTAAGCTCCGCTATCAAGTATAAGTATCACCATAACAGCTCTTTCCTGGACGCTAGAAACTCTCAACAAGGGTCCTGGGGTTGGAAAAGTATATCCTGGGGAAAGATCTAATCAAGAAGAACATTCACTGGAGAGTGAAAAGTGGCCTCATCATTCAAGCCCTCAAAGATAACTGGATCCCAAATTATCCAGACTTCACATCCAACACTACTTTACAAACTAGCATCCCAAACCTCCTCGTGGCTGATCTGATAAACAGGAATACAAACTCTTGAAAAACTCATTTGATAAAACAACTCTACCCCCCGCACATAGCAGAGGCTATTATTTCATCATATATTCCTTCTCAAGGACAAGATGATCAGGTATGGTCTTTCACTACTCATGATAACTACACGATCAAGTCTGGATATTACAAGAGCCTGGTAAATCACAAAGACACAGAAGGTCTCCTAGATGCCCCTTCACCCCCGGAACACCAAAAAAATGTGGAGGACGTTGTGGAACTCTCCGCTGGAACCAAAACACAAAATCTTCATGTGGAGTTGCTCAATAACACACTTCCTACAAACCAGCAGCTTGCTAGGAGGAATTGTGCTCCATCCCCTCTCTGTCCAAATTGCTCTACGCATGATGAATCACCACTCCATCTTTTTTTCACGTGTCGGTATGCGCAACAAATTTGGATAACATCCCCTATCCCTCCCCCTCCAAATCCCGTGGACAATCCAACTTCCACGCTATCTAATTGGTTAGCTCAGTGGATAAATTTTAAGCTAGAACCAGAAGATCTATACCTTCTGATTTACATTTGCTGGGAGATATGGCTAATCAGAAACAAAGTTATTTTTCATCTATCTTCCCCTGAGATAGACGGTATCATCCCCCGAGCTATGGAACACATTCAAAGACTAAAAAAGAATCAGAGGGATATATTGCAACAAAAAGCGAAAGAAAGACACTCATGTACTACGGTGACATCAAGAAACCAGAACAATCTGTCTTCAGAACGGAGTCTAGATTCAATGAATGGCAAGACTCTGGAAGACTACCTCAAAAACTCGGAACCACGAAATAGCCTTGTTCTCATCACAGATGGTGCATGGAAGAAGGGATCGCCCTGGCAGGTATTGGATGGGAATTATGGGATGTGACAAGTGGAAGGCTAGCCATAGAAAGTTCATCTCATAAAAGGAGCTCGAGCATCCACACAGAATGCCTAGCGATGCTAAAAGGGCTAGGTTGGGCAGAGAAACACAACTTCAAAAGGATTGAACTTCTCACGGACTCTCAGTTAGCAAGATCCTACATCAGCAATCAACTGATTCCTCCATCGAGTCTTGATCCGCTTTTCCAAGATATAAAATCTTTAATTGAGAAATGTATTATATTTAGTATTTGTAAAGTGGACAGAAAGACTGTACACTATGCTCACATGAACGCTAGGAAAATGTACCTTAATTTTGTAAATCTTGAGCCTACTTTTCTTTACAATTAATATAAATATTGTTTATCTTCAAAAAAAAAAAAAAAGTTATACTCCCTCTGTCCAAGAAAGATAGTCTCATTTTGACTTTTTATTATGATCAACTTAATTGAACTTTGACCAAGCATTGATGTCAAACTAAAGATCACAATGGAATTTTAAAAATTGTTATTGATAAATCACATAATAATTTGTCAATTACAATTTTTACAAATTCACTAGAATGAGTAGATCAACGTCAATGTTTGGTCAAAGTTCATTTATGTTGACCATAAAAAGTCAATATGAGACTATCTTTCCGGGATAGAGGGAGTATAATGAACTAGTTTCCCCGAAATTCCTTGCCAATCTAATGATTAAACAATGTCATCAACTTTTCATTTTTTGTTAGTGCAATATATTTTTCATTGAAAACGAGTTTAGGCCCAATCAAAAACAAGTCACATAAATGGGTGAAAACCATTTGCCTTAATCAACAAAACTGAAGTTACAAAACCTTTTATCGATCATAAACTAGCTAAATTAAGGAGCTAATAAACCTAGATGTACATCATAAGTCCCAACAAGAAGAAATTACTACACTAATATCCCTACAATTATCAATCTTAACAACGCTCATTACCTTGGAAAAATCCGTCACGATCGGGTGTTCCAGTCTTATTAATGAAAAAGTAAGGCAATCATGACAAAGCTCAATAGTATATGCCGTAGTAGGGTTGTGTAGCGACTGCAGCAGGTTGCTGCGCTGGTGTCAATGTCGGTGCTATACCTGGCTGTGAGTAAACCTGCGGCGGAACGGGCTGCTGACATTATTAACAAATGAATTAGTAATCAGAAATACAATTATTCTTTGAAGTGCCTCCATTTAAAGTAATCACATCTTCCAGGGTAGGAGAGTGGCTGTTTCATTTTTTTATTTTATTTTTTGGAAGAGGGTGGGGTGGGGATAGTAATTTAAGAGTGTTTCCTTTGAGGCCAAATAATACTCTCTCCGTCCCAGAATAATCTTCCCATTTGCCCTTTTTCGTTGTCTCAAAAGGTTCTTCTCATTTCTACAATTTGAGCTTAAAAGTGTATACAAAAGATGGCTAGTGAAGCGAGTGTTTGTATTCTTAGAAAGTTTGAACAGTCAAATGGGAAAATCATTTTGAAACAAAGGGAGTAATAGTCAACTTTATTCCAAAAGGTTGAAACTCAAGACACTGATCTTGGGATCAAGATGGAATAACGAGTTCCAAGTTTGCCACACGAACGGCAGGGTTTAAACTAGGGAGAGAAAAAATAAGTGTGTGCACATATATATATCTATATATTCCGTCCGTCCCACCTCACTTGATACTAACTTGGTGGGCACAATAACTAAGAAAAAGTAGGAGAGAAAATTAGTGGAAGAAAGTGTTGCGAGTAGGAAAAGTAAAGTAGGAGAGAGAATGAGTGAAGGGAATAGTAATTTGATTGGTGTTGTGAGTATAAAAACTTTCCATTATGGGTAGTATCAAGTGAAGTAGGATGAACGAAAATGGAAATTAGTACCAAGTGAGTTGGGACGGAGGGAGTTTATGGTTTGCATATGTAGGCCACTAATATCTTAATGAGTTAAACTGTTAACAAGGTCAAGTTACCTGGGCAGGATATGAAGGGGGATAAGCGCCATAAGTAGCAGTTTGAGTTTGGGGCACAGCTGCTGCAACTTGTTGTTGAGGATAGCTGCCTCCATAAGCAGGATATGTGCCATAAGCAGCCTGAAAATTCACCAGAAAATGAAAATGTTCATATAAAATAAGTATAGCAACTAAACTATGTTAAGATGACACTGGTTAGTGGTTATACTACAACACAAAGCAAAACAAGCTTCTGCAAGTTAACAAGGATATTCACTCATCTTTTCCAACTTCTAAAACATCTACTCTCTTCGTCCCGAAATGATCTTACCATTTTTATTGTTGTTAAACACGAAGGTACTCCGAACAATAAATTTAGGTTAGTTTAATTATCCTAATCAAAATTCAAAACTTGTTAGTGATACAGCATTATAAATACTTATCAATTACAATTTTTAGATAATTAACTTAAGCTAAAATTATTGCTCATAGTACCTTCTTATTCGAGACAGAAAAAAAGTAGAAAGATCATTTCGGGACGGAGGGGATAGCACTTTTGCAAGGAGAAGTTAGAAAGATTAAAGAGCTTAAGGTAGGGGAAAACCAGAACTAACATGATTGCAATATTATTATGGACAGTTTGTGTGGTTTAACCATCATGTACCCTTCAGAGAGGGGAAAAAAAACATAGGGAGCCAAGAAATTGGGGCAAAGGCGAATCAAACAGAATTGACTTCATAAAGATAAGATAAGTGATTCACATAAAGCAAAACAAAACAAGCTTCTGCAAGTTAACAAGGATATTCACTCATCTTTTCCAACTTCTAAAACATCTACTCTCTTCGTCCCGAAATGATCTTACCATTTTTATTGTTGTTAAACACGAAGGTACTCCGAACAATAAATTTAGGTTAGTTTAATTATCCTAATCAAAATTCAAAACTTGTTAGTGATACAGCATTATAAATACTTATCAATTACAATTTTTAGATAATTAACTTAAGCTAAAATTATTGCTCATAGTACCTTCTTATTCGAGACAGAAAAAAAGTAGAAAGATCATTTCGGGACGGAGGGGATAGCACTTTTGCAAGGAGAAGTTAGAAAGATTAAAGAGCTTAAGGTAGGGGAAAACCAGAACTAACATGATTGCAATATTATTATGGACAGTTTGTGTGGTTTAACCATCATGTACCCTTCAGAGAGGGGAAAAAAACATAGGGAGCCAAGAAATTGGGGCAAAGGCGAATCAAACAGAATTGACTTCATAAAGATAAGATAGAGTGATTCACATAAAATAGGGCGGACCACGAACTGTAGCAAAGCAAAATGGAATTTATATAGTTAAGTAAGAAAACAAGAAAGTAGGGAGAAACAGCAGGCCAATCCAAGCTCCTACAAAACCCTGAATAATATTCAGATCTCATTTGCAAGTGGGCCTATAAAGAGGCTAAGGGCCGGCCCACTACACTCCAAATCCTCAAAAGTAAATCCATAACCTTTTCTATTTTAAACAAGTTCAAATCCTAATAAACAAAGAGACAACAGGTAAATTACCTTCTTATCGAGACAAAAAAAAGTAGAAAGATCATTTTGAGACAGAGAGAGTAGCATTTTTGCAAGGAGAAGTTAGAAAGATAAAAGAGCTTAAGGTAGGGGAAAACCAGAACTAGCATAATCTATATTTTCGACCATTGTACTATTTGGGGGTAATCAATTTTACCACCAAACTTCTAACTTTTCAAATGTGACCAATATACTAATGATTAAATTGCAAATGTGACCCAAAATGATAATGTTCGTATAATACATAACGAAGTCCACTAGGAGCTCTTACACGGTTACACCATGTCAGCAAATGGCGTTAAGTATTAAACGGACGTTATCAATTTGGGTCACATTTGCAATTTAATCATTATTACACTGGTCACATTTGAAAAGTCAGAAGTTTAGTGGTCAAATTGATTACCTTGAAAATATAAATTACTCCCAAAACTAACATGATTGCAATGGTTAAATTGCCCGATAAGTTCTTTCTTTACATGTTGTATTATTCAGGAATTGTATTGCATCACATAGCACTGCACACCGAGTATAATTCTGCATGCCGGCGACCAGATTCTGGCGAACGGCGGCAGGGCTATAAACGAGCCGAGCCGAGTCGAGCTTTGGGGTGTCGAGCTCGAGCTCGTTTAAAACTTACCGAGCTCGAGCTTGAGCCCACTTACTTGTTTGAGCTCGAGTCGAATCGAGCTCGCGAACAACTCGAGTCGATATTGAACTCGAGTTTTAACGAGCCGAGCTCGAGCTTAGACATTTTTTTAAAGAAAAATAAGGTCTTAACGAGCTTATCGAGCCGAATTAGAGCTTATCGAGCCGAGTTCGAGCCGTTAGAAAACAAAAATTCAATTTTAATGAGCTTATCGAGCCGAACTCGAGCTTTTAACGAGCTAAACGAGCCGAAAACGGTCGGCTCGATAACAAAAACGAGCTTGACAATCGGTTCGAGCTCGACTCGAGCTTCACCTCGAGCTCACTCGAGCTCGAGCTTTCACGAGCCGAGCTCGAGCCAGCTCGGTTCGTATAACAGCCCTAGCGGTGGATGGATGCAGTAGTATTGATGCAGTATCATGTTTTTTTATTACTGCATGTTGCATGAAATATGATATACTACTGCATAGGAAGTTCCACGGCATTTTAATTTTATGGGGAACTTAAGGGGAGGTGGATCTTCCAAAAAGGAACTTTTGGGGGATTTTCCCATATTATTATGGACAAATAGTGTATTTTTACCCTCATGTACCCTTCAAAGGTAAAAAAAAAAAAAACCTGTAGGGAGCCAAAAATTGGGACAAAGGCGAATTAAACAGAATTGAGTTCACAAAGATAAGATAGAATAAATCACATTTAATAGGGCGGACCAAGAACTGTAGCTAAGCAAAATGGAATTTATATAGTAAAGAGGCGAAGGACCCACTACACTCCAAATCCTCAAAAATAAAACCATACTTAAAACTTTTCTATTTTAAAGATAAACAAAGAGAAAACAACAGGTAAACTATAACCGAGTGAGGATTACCTGTTGAGCATAGCTAGGGTTCCACTGTTGTCCCTGACCTTGAGGGGCTTGAGACCAAGCCTGAGGTTGTACACCATAACCTGCAAGCCACTGGCCTTGTGTACCTTGATACGCACCCATAACTGACGGGGCAGATGAAAGGACATCAGATTTAGCCATTTTCGCTCTATCTGAGACTAAACTATCCCCCATGTGACGCTTCCTCAACTCCACTGCACTCTTGTGATGTACAAATAGCTTTGAATGCCGGTTATCAGCCTTCTTGATAGACTGTGTATCACCAAAGTGATCAAGAAACTGCAAAAATAAGCAATGAACATAACTCAATCATCTGATTACAATTACAGTACCAACAGCATTTATTTTCTATCGCACACTGCAACCCTACAGAAACAAATACAGCAGTTACAAAAACTGGAAAGTCAGTTGACAGGCAATGATGATTGAAACAGACGGCCAGTACATGGTCTTTAACATCTTACAATTCATTATCGTTCAGAATAAAGTAAATAATATGATCACCTCCAAGAAAATGCTAGATAGCTCTTCCCTATCAATGAAGCTGGCAGGATTTGGATTATCAGAGCTAGGAACTATAAACTTCTCAACCAATGACTCTAAATAATCGATCCGTTTTGGGAGGGATTGAATTGATTCCAAATGAATCAACGCCTGCAATATCAAAATTAAATAAAATGCAGGGTGATAATATTACATACCCACACAGAGAGAGAGAGAGAGAGAGAGAGAGAGAGAGAGAAAACCTCCAGAAGTGGTTTTGACGGTCGGTTATTCTCAAGTGCCTGATCTAGAACTTCCCTAGCCTTTTCTGCCCTTCCCAGAACCTACCATTGTGATTGACATATTTCAGAAAGCACCAAATGATCAAAGTGCAACACGGTATATCAAAATGGAACACCGCTGATTGAATAGAATAGTCACTAGGTGATTACAGTATAATAACGGCAAACTAAGAGGTTACTCTCTAAGCAAACAATATTACATTTTGACATGAATAGACAAAAGACTGACAAGATGGGACTCTGGATTGGAACATGGATCCTAAAGCTAATTTCAGTTCATTATAATTGAATACTGACGATCTCCATACTCTGGCCAACTATAGGAAAATGTAATTAAGTACCCTTTTTCCTAGATAAATATTGCGAAGCGCAACCTAAAATATTTACTCCCTCCGCCCCTAAATGAGTGTCTGTTTTCGACTTTGAGAGACCTTTTGAAAAAAAAAATGACTTTTAAAGCAGTTTAGTAAAAAGGTTACAGAAGTACCCTCGCTATCAACCTTATAGACTTTGCAGTGTTGCAAGTATACTTTGAAATGAGTAATTTGTTAATGGTGAATTTAGCAGCTCCCATAAAAATGGACACCAATCAGTGGACACTCAAAAAAATGGATCATTAAGGGAGGGAATGATAACAGTATGTTACCTCATGATACTGTATAGATTGAAGCAAGGAAGTTTGCTCAATGACATACAAACAAGAGAAAATAATAAGGCAATTTTCAAACAAGATCCATGAAGAAGATGTACCAAGTACAAAAATCGAGAATATTGCGCAAACAACAATGGCAATGACTGTGAATGTTCTTTCCCTTTCTCGATTGCAATTGTCTGCTCATACAAAGAACATGCATCTTCCGTATTCCCCTGAATAATCAAGATAGACAATCAGATGAAACATGCACTGTGATCTCAGCATCAGAATGTAGGAATGCTAGGCTATATGATCTTACCAGGCGATGCTCCATGTTAGCATGCTTAATAACTGCTTCTAGAAGACCAGGAGAAATTTCATGCGCAAACTGATACGAAGAACGAGCTCCAGCAATATCACCACTGTGCTCTCTAAATCTAGCAGCAAATAGGTGAATCTCTGGTTGTCTCTGTGAACATGAAAGAATTTTTCAAGAGATGTAATTGGTTCACCAAAAGAAATACTCCATCCATCACATAATAAGAGGCACAAATTAGAGAGTGCACGAGAATCAGGGAGAGAATATACATATTTAAAAGTATTGTGGGAGGGAAAATGGGTGTGAATATGTTAAGTGAGTGGGATTTGCAAGTGGGACCTACAATATAAGTGTGTGAGTATGACAAGTGGGGTATAGGGAGTATAATAATAATCCCTTTTGTCCCGGAATAAATGTCGCCCTTTTTTGTACGTTAGTATGAAGGAACTTTGAACAATAAATATACGTTGATTCAATTATCCTAATAAAATTATAAAACTTGTTGTTGATACACCATCATAAATACTATCAATAACAATTTATAAATTTTCATTAGATAATTAAATTAAACTTAAATTATTGCTCAAATTTCCTTCGCGCTAAAGTACAAAAAATGCGACATTTATTCAGGGACGAAGGGAGAAATAAACTGTTTCCTTAGTAATGTGACTTATCAATGGGACACCCAAAAAGAAAATTTGTGCCCCTTATTATGGGACGGAGAGAGTATGTATTATACAATGGTTTATATTTGGTATGAAATCCACCCTTCAAACATATACAAGGCACATGAAGAAGCGAACAAAAATTCATTACTTGACAAAAGAGCATCAACCGTTCTAAGATGAATAAACATTCACTCTACGCATTCATCAAGTTCAGGCCGACTGAAAAACGTCAATAGGGAAAGAAGACAGTAGCTAATGCCAGCGAAAATTTTGAATAATAATTAAGAAAAGACTCTAATTAGAAAAATCACAGACAGAGCACATCAAGGAAATATAATCACCACCAGTTATTTAATTCACGCAAATAAATTCAATCTAAAACAAATGGGACAAGACATGTTAGCTAGGCAAAACAGGACCAAAACAGAATCCAAATGGAGTGAAAATATTAAAAATCTGACTATGCAGCACAAGCTACCAAGGGAACAGCTTCAAGACGAAGTACAACTTCCAACACATGAAAAAGGCACGCAAGGAAGTCCCCCCACCCCCAACTAAAAGTATGGAAGCAAGTGACAAACCTTGACGAAGACATGGGCGGCACGAGCAAGGGCATTCTCAGCGAGATCCACGCTACCACTAGCTTCCATACACAAAACATAGCGTATCCAATACTCCGGATAGTTAGCACAAGTAATCAGACATCTTTCATACAGCTTAACAACCTGATTCATTTGGTCATCATACAAGAAAAAAATTATTCACAGCATAAACTATCCATAAACCAGAAGAATAATAGAAAACAGAGAGGGTTTAGTGAAACACAGAAGAGCTACTCCTTTGATGGAACAGGGAGGCCCCTCAAATATGAAAGGAGGGACCCTCAGTGCCTGACAGACATATGGTTAAGAAGACAAGGACACACCTGCATACATAACATTGGAACTCTTAACAAATATTTACTATATAACACATCATGAACCTAGAATGTCGACTCACAAATGAGGGTTTGAAGTACTTAGCCTTAGAGGAATCAAATGAAGGCCCATGCTTTAGTCCAAGTCAAGTTCAATATCCCGTTTAATAAGATGCTTCATCCAACAGTTTAGCCGGTAAATCATATGATGCGGCAGATATCACTTAACTGTAAGTCAATATTTCAACGAATAGCACAAACTAAGAGGAAATACCAATGAAACCAAAAATACTCAGGTACCTTATTAAAGTCACCTTCTGCTTCAATAAAATCAAGATAGTTATACCAATTTTCAAGCTCTGCAACATTAAGTGGCCGCACATGAAAATAGGGCCTCCTGATAGCAGTTTCAAAATCAATTATCTTAGTGTCGAACTCTTTAGCTTTCTTATACAGCTCTTCTCTAATAGCCATATAATTCTCCAACTCCTCAGCTTCTGTTAAGCCTGCACTAACAGGTTTAAGAGATTGCTCCACCATATTAGGATGAACCTCCCCCTCATTTTCTTGACCACCCGCTTCTGACTTAGCACTGGCTAAAGCCGCAACTTCCTCAGCGGTCCTAAGCTCAGTTAAATGGTGACTCGCAACCAATTCCCTGAAGCTGTAAATGACAGTAAATACTTTCGTTAATATTATCTCATCAAGCCATTGATGAGTTGTCATTTTACCCACTCCAAAAACAACCTAGCAAAAGCCAAAAGCACAATAATAGCATTTATTGTGCATGCAACAAACAAAGTAACAAACATCCCCTTAGCTGGAAGCACAAAATAGATTCCAAATGATACAGTGACCAATCTGTTACAACGGAAGGATCATGGTGTCTAAACTCTGAATCTGAAATTATCCTACAAGCCTAGTAGATTTGAGTAATTTAGTGTTAATTTTTTGTCAATTCAAGAACATGTTTAGCTGCACTAATGCCTTATGCTTTTCATCAAGCATCTAAAAATGAGAAACAATCCACAACCGGAAATACTATGGGGAAATTTGATGCTCTGGTCTGGGCTACAAGTTATCTCAATTTGAAAAATGAGTATGAAGTTGTATTGCTTCATTTTTAGTTTCATTTTTCAAGTTTCAAACAGTTTGGTGGCATAAAATATGATGTTTTGTCTGCACTCGGAAGGTAAAAAATCAATAAGATGACAGCTCAGCCCTTCAGCCAAACATATGAAACCTTTTTGAAAATATATGTTCTACACATGCAAGACTTTCTGCTAAACACACTCAAAATGTCACCCTTCGCCTTCTCTATTGATTAATTACTTCACAAGAAGACATCATGTCAACAGGCACACAACCTTTTCGGCATCAAACCCTACACGCTGTAGTTTAAATTGTCAGACTGAATCGACTAGAACTCAGCAAGCTATCATGTGCCCGGATGCAAAAAGGAAAGTCAAGTATTACTCCCTCCGTCCCTAAATGAATGTCCAAAATTCACTCAGGAGACATACTGAAAATGTTTGCTTTTTATACAGTTAATGGCATTGGCAAAGATGCATTAATATTCTTATTATCAACTTTCAATACATTTAGTTTTACATGTATAAAATGACTAGTAAAAAACAAACTGGCAAAATATAATTTAGGGGAACTTTTTTTACAAATAAGTCACTCGTTTTGAGACAAAATTTCTTGACAATGGACATTCATCTAGGGATGGAGGGAGTATAAATTATATTCTGATATAGTTAAGAAGATAATGAACTTGTGTTCTATCATCATCCACCACCTCTTGCAACATACAAAAATACTTGGGAAGAACACTAGACCGGGCATATCGTAAGGATCACAGACTTCAACCTACTAATAAAAGCAGGACAAAGTTAAAAAATAAGAAAAGGATAAATATTCCAAGGAATCACCTGGTGAAATAACGATCCAGCTGCTGATTGGGATTTTCCAATGTCCTTGTATAAATCGAGGCAAGATGGGGCCACTGCTGCTGTTGGTACTCATATTCGATATATTTATCCCACAATGGGAAAGACAAGTAATCAGTTCCAACATATGCTAATCCGCGTTCAAAAAGCCTGAAATAACAGTAAATAAGCTATCATCACGACATAAGGTAAAACATGGGTAGCAAGATATCAGTCAATGGAAGACAGCCTGCACTATTAATGAAGAAGCAATAATCACTCAAAAAGCACACGACACTTTCCAAATTTACATACAAAACGCTGCATTTACCCACCACCCACCATTTGTTTTTTTTAAAAAAACACATAATGCTTTGAAACAAAGCAGTGACAGAGGCCATCTTAACCCTTTAATGGATGAGATCTTATCCACAGCAGTTTGTATAAAATGGCATTTATTCAAGGAGAACTAAATGGACTACAACACTACCCTACGGAGAGAAGTGAAGGAAGGGCGGTGACAAGGCCATAATAATGTCATATAAACCTAATGAATAAGCTAGAAATCACAAACTCATAGGTCTACACATTTGAAAAACTCTATTTCTATACTGCATTCCCAACAAATCTTTCCGCCATAAACATGAGCAATCACTGTTGCAGACATACTGAAATTATTTTAGAAAGCAATGAACTGACGCGAGATCCAGGTACGAGATGAAATCATGCAATACTGCTCTCCCCAGGCAAAACTGCAATGCAATCAACAAGCAAAAATTACCTCCTAATAGTCTCTGGATCCCCGTATATATTTATGGCAAAAACACAGTAGTGCAACCACATATCTACAGAATATGTTACTCCTTGAACTGCTCGTTCGTAAACCTCCACAACTTTGTCAATGATGCCCACACGTGCCTCATGATCTGCGTACTTCTTCCAATAACCATAACACAAAGGAAATTCCGCTAAAAAGGTATCATAAACTTTCCGAATCTTCAAATTATTGTCCTGTGAAGTAAAACAAAAGAGTATACCCGATGGATAAGAGAGGAGGGGGGACAGAACTAACTGTAAATAATATCATCAAAGCTGTGATAAAATTAAACGATGAAGTAACCCCAGGAAAAGACAAACCAGCTCCATAGTTCAAGTATTACCAAGTACACATTTTCAACAGAAGGAATCACATAGTAACTTACCAACTTCTACACACAGGCTGGCGGGTTGGGGCATACACCACAAGTGTCAAGTACCATTAGCTGTGACTAGTGTATGTTATTTTACTTCCACACACGGCAAACAAATATAAAAAATGGCAGATTGGGATGTTTAGCCATAGTTCAGGATGCATTTCGAGATAGAAGAAAAAACATATGAGCAGTTAAAAAGTAGAAATAACCTGGGGAGAGACAGGTTGATTCTTTAATGAAGATATACCTAGTTGACTCGACATCACTATAAATGGAAAATTTAGCTAAAAACAAATCATGTCATTAGCTAAAAAAAAAAGTTGCAATTACTGATACCTATATTTAGAGATGAAATTTGAAAAATGTCATCCCCAGGATAAAAGGGTGGAAAGAGTGACTTTATTTATCAAAGCTGATCGAGGAAGACATGCTGAGCCTTCACTCCTACTGATCCGTAACTCGAAGCAATAAAAGTGACAAACCAGGCAGTGGCAGATCCAGCTTAAAATGTAACTGGGTGCATAAATTAAACATGTAATGGGAATCGGACCTGAGTAATTCAAGAAATAAACAAAAGCACAAACCACTACACTACAACAGTTTTTATTAGTGGATTCACCGCCACCCAATATGATGTGCTTGAGTCCACCTCTGGAACCAGGTGAGTATCCTTCATCCACCCTTTCCATCCATTCTCTTTCCCCTTTATTATGTACTTTCTCTAAGCACTTCCTCCCTCCCCACATCTTTACCTACAATCCAGAATAAATTCATTCCCTTCATTCCCTCTAACCTATCTTTACTTCTAATGAACAAATATAACGTTGAGTTTTTACATGCTTGCTCCGAAATTTATGATATTAGTAACGGATGCATATGCACAGGTGGCAGATCACATGCTCCCACCACTCACATATTTTACAGATAAGAATAAAACAAAGATATTTTTGGTGGATCAAAACTATTACTAGCCACAATCTAATAGAGATGGACAAAAAGGACTTTTTACCATATCCACTATGACAACAGATAAGAAGTAAGCATAAAAGGTAAGCTTCAGATCCAAGCATACTTATTCCACAAAAGTATCTATAGCATACCGATGCAATCTTTTCTGTCTCTTCTATAAGGGCAGTCCACGCATTAAAGTCTAATGAATTGGCTCTCACAGTGCTCCACAATCTCTCTTCTTCAGGCGACAACACTGAAATATAATTTGTTGAACAGAAAAC
Organism: Campanula takesimana; assembly: GCA_026119855.1. Classification (NCBI taxonomy): domain Eukaryota; kingdom Viridiplantae; phylum Streptophyta; class Magnoliopsida; order Asterales; family Campanulaceae; genus Campanula; species Campanula takesimana. The sequence continues at coordinate 63,185 of JAOWBW010000009.1, forward strand.
GTCAAAAACAAAGTCCAGAGAAACTGAGGCACAAAATGGAGGAGTTTGCCGAGGGTGGAGACCCAGGGGATCAGAAAGGCACAAAGAAATATCTCAACACAACAAGCAACCAATTCCAAATGATTATTAGACTCAAGAGTAGAGTCAATATTATGTAGAAGTCAATAACATTAATAAAATGCAATTTCATTATGAATTTAAGAAGTAACTGTCAGCAGAAACTCTACCAAAATTCAGTATATTGTATCCTAACTGAAGAACTTCATAGTAACACGAAATGAACAAGAATGTACGTGATGTTTGTTTCCTCCCCGAAGATAGGAAGAAATTATGCACAAAAGCTTAGTGTTTATATCACGATAATTCAGAGCAAAAGGTGAAGAAGTTATCTTACAAATATATGATAATCCTAGATGGTATACTCGCTCCTACAATTAAATGTAACTTTAAAAAACAATAAAAATAGATGCGCGGACAAATCAAAACAGAATGTTAATCGATTACATGAAGTCAAGTACGTTGGGGTAATCAATTGATATATTTCGATTCCAGTAATAGGTGGCATATCTTGCCAATGGACACAGCACATTACGAATTGCTATTTCCATGTTCTCATGCTTATTAGTTTCTAAACCATCAGCGCGTGCAGATAAAAAGTCATGATGAATATGATTGCAACCTACAAATTAAAAAGAACTAAAGATCCTATTTCATTATCACATATGCATCTGTGACGAGATATACCAGATTCATCCACTGTCTGCTGCACTGGAGTGGATCCATGAACATCTGAACTAATCCCATTTTCACTTAAAGCAGCTACTTCTGTAATATTTGCTTCACTGCCATTTGCAGAGGCATGGGAGGAATCCATTGATGTATATGCAACACTTGAAATATTCTCATGAGGGACATGCATTATGGTAGAAGGATCGTCTTTTCTAACAGTATTTACATCTGTAGTCTCCGCATTTCCAGAATCTTGATTGGTATCAGGAGGCATGGAGCTATCTGCATCCATGGCTTCAGCAGAATACCCAGTGGGCTTATGGTCCTCAACTACTGATGTTTGAGGAAACTCCATTTCACTGTCTCCCATCTCTAGCAAACAAGTTGGTAAATGTAAACCTTTAGAGGTCAAAAAAAAAAAAGAAGAAACAGCACCGAGAAATTAATCAAATGTCATGAGAGCTGCTGTACTGGTAAGGACAAGTGAGCAATGAAAAACAAGCATTCAAAGGAGTGAAAAAAAATACTAATAATACTAATATAAATAATGTATCAAGTTAGACCAGTGCTCTCAATAAACTCAATCAGGACGTATGGAACCCTAAACCCATAAGACCATGTACAATGGTTGAGAATTTGGGTGTTGAATTGGGATTCAACAAAAATGAAGGGGTTGAATTGCTGCATGGTGTGATGAATGGGGGGTTGAATGGCAAATGTGTTGAATCCATTCAACACCCGTTTACGCAGAGATTGGTCGGCCGAGTGGGACACGCGGCGGCTACTGGTAGGCCGGCCTTGGCGCGTGCGGAACACGCGCCTCAAAAGGCGCGTCAAGGCCTGCTGGGTTTTTTTTTTTTTTTTTCTCTTTTTCTCTGGTTGTGACACTTGGCGGACTTTCATTGGTTCTTGGAATTTCTGATTTTAATTTCTCACCCCAACTATTTGAGCTCAATTATTTTACAGTAAATGATTTTTTTTTATTTTTTTTTTTACACCAAAATTCATATTTTTTTCCTCTATAAATAGATGCAAGTTTCATTTGATTTGGATACAAAAAAAACCTCATTTTAATGAAATGGATCCCAATAATAACCATTTCAACACTCAAAAAACCTCATATTTATTTAATTACTATTATTATTTTACTAATCATAAAAATAAAGAATAGAAAATAAAATTTAAGTGGTGGGGTATAGGATGATGAGTGGGAAGGGTGTTGAATGAGGGATTAAACAAACCATTGTAGGGTAAAAAGTTGAATGAGTGTTGAATGGATTAGTTGGAAGAGAGAGAAGATGATGTGGAGTGATAAAGTGGGTGTTGAATGAGAAATGTTGTTTAAACCATGGTAGATGGTCTAAGAAAGAAGAAATAGTGATCATTACTTTTCTCAGAATCCCATGTACTAGAATCAAACAGAAAACAGTTTTCACCCCGTAAAACTAATTAACTAAGTGCAAGCCTTCAACCATCGCACCTTTTCACTTTTTTCAAGCATTATTTCAAGAGAAAACGTGCTATTCGTGTGGAACGCAAAGGAATAACCTATGAAAATCCCATCCAAATAGCAACCCTCCAGACCCTCTCCCTCCAACCACCACCAAAAAAAAAACATAAAATAACTTCAATCCCTATTACCTCAAGTCATAACCCATCTTACCTAAGCTTTATTCCAACCAACGGTCCAACAGAAACCAGAAGATGGACCGCCTGCCAGATTGTAACTTATAAATTAACAAAATGGGCTCCATTACAATACTTTCAGTTCAAATTTGAACATTAACACATCTAATTTTCCCATTAAGTACCACATTAGACATATTACATGCATTGAATTCGAATTCAAACACCTTTAAACAGATGAATCACCTCCTACTTCAAACTCCACCTCACTGTAAATACGCAATTTCCATGAACTAAAGCTCATAACTTATACTAGGCAGCCAAAAATCATAAGGCGTCGCATTGATTTCTCAAAATCAGATAACAAATTCAGAATTAATTGAAACCGGAATTCGTGAATTAGGTACATTGTAACGAGAAAACTCACTTTAGTACAGAGACCGGAGAACCGCAGCAAGCGACGAAGGCAGTGTGAGGTAATAAATATGGAGGAGTAAAATGAACTGTGACGAACAGCGACGGCTGAGCGGTGGAAAAGTGTGGTGGTCAGAGTGAGGAGCAGAGTAGCTGATGGGTGTGAAAACGCGATTTCGTACCCTAACTCACATACGTAAGCGAGGGGGGTATACAGTGTAATTACGGCAGCAAGATAAGGGTATTTTGATCGAGACAAAAACTTGCGTGAGACGGATCTTGATGAGAGAGTAAATGGTTTGCCCCCTTATGGGCGGGGATGGGTAAACCAATTTCCTCTCACAAAGATCCATCTCACCGTGTGAGACCGTCTCACACAAGTCTTCCTCTTTGATCAATCGGTTAAAGAATTACTCCACGTCTCATTCTTATGAGTGTTACTATTCACACCCGCGAAATTGCTGAATGTAACCGCAATAATATTTTTTACAAAAATGCCATCAAATAAAATGTCCACCCTAACCTTCTTTTTTTTGAGTAAAAATGTTTACGTGGCCAAACAAACATTGAGAGTAGCTAACACCTAATTTAACAAGAGCATAAAGATCTAACAGGAATAAAGAGCAACCTCCATTAAAACCCTTCTCCCTCTCTCCCCCTTACCCCCTGCTCCCATCCCATTCTTCCCAGCCTACAACCGGGCCACCATCAATCTGAAATCCGACTACCACCGTTGCACCTACCATTGCTACCCTATCTTTCCATCACTCCTCACAATTTTTAGCATTCCATAATAAAAAATTGAAGGAAACAAACTCAAATTCAAATAAAACCCACTTCCAAAATGTAATTTCGAAAAACATTTCTGCTTCAAAATCCAATGAAATCGGAGTAAAAATTTGAGATCTAGATCCGGGTGCGTCAATTTTGATTACGAATCTTCAATTTCTGAACTACATTTTTGCCTATCGAGGGGGTCACAATGATAGTTTGAGGCTAGGGTTTTGAAAAGATGAAGAGGAGAGCAGACGCCATTAACAAACTACAAAGAGAAAGAAATATGAAGCTCATTTGGGAAAGTAATCGACGGGCAGCGACGTGGGTTAATATGGGATGAACAGGTGACGGCTATCGTAATATCAATGAAGATGAATCTGGGTTGTCTGCTCTCTTTGGAGAGGGAGAGTGTGCTGATTAGTAATGGTGATTTCAATTTTGGTTGATTTAATTTCTGTAGAGGGTATAGACTCTAGAGTATGAAATTGGGGATTTTTGATTTTAAAATTGGGGATTTTAAACTTTGAATGGTGGTGGTTGGTAATGGGTGGTGGTGTTAATGGTATAGGCGGTGGTAGGTGTGGGCGGTGGTAGATCAAAGAATATGCTGTAAGATGGAGAAGAAGGTTGACAATGGGTGTCTTTTAAAGGGTTTATTGTTCTTTTTAACGGGTGTACGGGTGTTTTTTGCTATTTTAAGTGGGTTTATAATTAAGGGTTTAAAAGGGTAAAATGGGAAAAGAGGCTGTGTATCTAGTGTTGGATGGATAATTATTTTAGGTAGACTTAGCATTGCGGGTACATTGAGCAATTTTGCGGGTGTGAATAGTAGCACTCCATTCTTATTGCTAACAAATGTGAGTACACGGAGATTAAAAAAAACACTATCTCGATCCCATAACTATGCGCACAAAACGAGTATTGCACAAGAATTAAGGGATGAATTGTTATAGATAGTTGTTGTAAGTGTGAAAAATGAAGTATGAGAGAGAAAGTGGGGTAGAGAATAGTTTGTTGATTGGTGTTATGAGTATAAAAGTAAAATAGGAGAGAGAACGGTGGGATGAATATTAAAAATTATTTGCCATGTTATGAAATTGTGACTTATCAATGGGACACCCAAAATGGCAATATGTGCACATAGTTATAGGACGGAGGGAGTATGTCGGAAAAATAAGTATTATGAGTGGGTAGGAGAGAGAAAATAAGTTAGTAGATAGTTGTTGTGAGTGGATAAGAGAGAGGAAAGTGAGCATTTTCGGTAAGTAGCAATAAGTATGGACGCTCAAAATGAAAATAAGTAGCGATAAGTTGTGACAGAAGGAGTAATTTCTAAGTACACCACCCCATTTAAATTATTACAAGAATGCCATTGTGGAAAAGACACTAGTATCCTCTCTCTTCTTCTTACACTTCTTCCTCCCCCTTCTTCTTCCTCTCTCTCCTCACCCCCAATCGCCGCCGCCCTCTCCCCTCACTCACTATCGCCACCGCCGTCTCCAAAACATACAAGATAAAGGGTTCGGAAATTGGAGATGGCTGGACGTCTGAGATTAACCTTCCCTCTCCTTAGCAAGGCTCTCAAATCCGATTCCCTTTACCGATCAACTACTGTTAAACAGTCTCCACTGTGCCCTAGTTTCATCAATTCCGAGGTAAACCTCAGCCGAAATATGTTTGGGGTGGATGATAGTCTAAAGACTGGATTTTTTTTTCTCTTTTTCACGTATTATTGCTCTGACACACTAATGGTTCAAATGCAGGCAACATTTTCTTTCAATGTTCGTCGAGGGTTTTCAAGTTCCATTTTAACTCCAGATTCAAGTGGAGGGGAATTCCCTTCTGATCTGTTATCGAAGAAGACTGTCTTAACCCCTGATCGCACTATAGGTATAAAGGGACACCTAATATGTCACTTTTAAATTTTCAATTTTATGTTACTGCACAATCATTTTTCTGTTGATTAGGTGTTTTGAGATTTATATTGTTTACATTTGTCCTCTGTAGTCGGAAATGTTAACAGTGTTATGTGGGAGTCAATGGGTTTTAGCCTATGATGCTCGGACTCTTCATTTCACCCCACCGCACCCGTGTCGGATTCTCGTAGACAAGTCCGACACATGGCTATTTTACACTACATTTAGTGTAAATTCTTTTATTTTATCCTGAATCGACACTCGGATACGTACTCGTATCGGATACTCCTGGGCGAGTCCGATTAACATAGGTTTTAGCAATGAGGGGTATTGTTCTACGATAATTTTGATATAGGGAAAGAACGGTGAAATGGGTATCGTATTGGATTCTTGTTTCACGGTGATATTTGTGGAAAACGTTATTTGTAACATTTTTTTCCTCGCATACTCAGTTGAAATGAGAAACTACTAAAAGTAAATACATAGAATATGCTAATGTCTATTGAAGTAGTTTTGAATGAATGGGTACCTGATATGATGGTTTAGATATGAAATGAAAAGGATGAGGAGAGATTGCCTTAGGTTGTTTTGTTGATAGAATAGAGTTGTCACTTCCTTAGATCATTACTTGAGTTTTACTTCTCAATTTTGGAAGGGATATCTAAGACAGCACAGGTACTCTCTTAAATAGATAATTTATCACGTCATTACTATGATTTACAACTGAGGTTTTGGATGTACATTGCAAGTTTTATGCTCATGCTATACTATTCTCGGGTGGCTATTTGTGTGTTTCTTCTCTCAACCATAAAAAGTTTGTAGTGAAAGTTGCAGTGTCTAATAGAAAAGAAGCACTCGAGTTTATTTTGTTCTCGTATCTTCTGAAGTAAAGAATTGGTGGTGGGACTTACCTGTGTTAATCATCACCTCTCGCTCTGAAGAAATGAAAATTGTGTTTGAGTTGCTTAATTTGAAGAAAATGGTCAGGGTAAAATTATTTGTGGACTTTGTCTTTATACCTCAATCATGCGATTTATTATCGTACTCCCTCTGTCCCAAAATGATCTCTGTCCCAAAATGATAGTCTCATTTCTCGTTTTTGTTTGTCCCCAAAAGTTAGTCCCATTTCAAAATTAAGGCTTTAATGAATTTTCAAAACTTATAATGTAACCTTAAAAAGTTTGAAAAGTCAAATGGACTATCAATTTGGGATGGAGGGAGTATATAATTAAGTAGCATGGTCAAGAAGTTCATATTCAATAAATGAGGTTTTGCTCTCAGATGGTCCAGATGAATTACTTTATCATTGTAATTGTTATGGTTAATAAATAATAACTTCTCTTGACCTATATTGCAATTGTCTCCAGCGTGGTATATTTGCAATTCTATTTCTGAACACTTTCTGAAACCTGATGTTGACAGACTTTTTCAACTACTTGTTTCGTGTTCAGTATCTGCATCACTGTTGAACTAATGCTGTTCATTCTTGGAACCCATCGTATGATTTTTATTTTAATTTTTAACTTGGTGAAATGGTGTTTTGCCTATCGAACTGTATGTTATGCTGAAGACTAGATACACTAGTAAAGTAGTAATGCTATTAAAGATGGTTGATGAGTCCAAAATCTAAGTACATTAATTGAATACAGGACTCCTCCAAGACCTGGTAATCCCCGTTACAAATTTTCAAAATGAAGATAAAGGATTTATGGTTTTAGCTGGTGACGTTTTTGATGTGCCCATTCGAAAGGATATTATTCACCGTGTTGTGAGGTGGCAGCTTGCGAAACGACAACAGGTATGAGTTTTATGGTTTAATATTTGAAACATCGACATTAATTACCTCTATCACCGGTGGTGGAATGGAGAATGCATGAGACCAAGTTACTTTCTGTCATGTGACTCGCTCTAAAATTTAAATTGATTGGCTCATTTTTGCAATATTCATAATTTTTTTTAACCTTTGAAAGTTTTCTTTTTCTTTAGAGTGCATTATCTTAAATGTTATGTAGTCCCTTTGTCCCAAAATGATCTTCCAATTTACCATTTTCATATCTTCAAAAAGTTTGAATAGTCAAATGGGATGATCATTTGGGACGGAGGGAGTATGTAGTATATTGACCAGTATGAAATTGCTGGAGGTTTTATTGATAAGCAAAGGGGTGAGTATTTCATCAGGGCACTCATTCAACGAAAACTATTAGCGAGGTCAGTGGAACTGGGAGGAAACCATGGAATCAGAAGGGTACAGGTCGAGCAAGGCATGGAACATTACGTGGACCCCAGGTAACTTAGTGTGTATTGTATAATCATATCTTGGTTTGATTTGGTTTTGTTCAAATTCTATTTCACTTTGGTTCAGAAAGCTTCCAAATGTCATTGATTTGATTTTGCTTAATGGGAACAGTTTAGGACCGGTGCTGTCATGCATGGCCCAAAGCCACGAAGTCATGCTATCAAGCTGAACAAAAAGGTTCGTCGATTAGGGCTTAAGATCGCCCTAACAGCTCGTGCAGCAGAAGGAAAGGCGAGTCCTTCCTCCCCCCTCTCATTTATTAGTACCCCCTCTATCCCGAAATTATCTTCCCATTTGTCATTTTTCATTGGCCCAAAATGTTTTTCCCATTTCTACAATTTGAGTTTAAAAGTGCATAAACAAAACATGGCTAGTGAAGCAAGTGTTCATATTCTTAAAAAGTTTGAACAGATAAGATCATTTTAGGACAGGAGTATCATCATTTTAAATACACTTGTTTTCCTTTTCTTAAAAAAAGGTTTTTATGGAACTCTATTATTCTTCCGATGCTTTACCTCTCCATCCCAAACTTTCCCATGTCATCCAACACGAATTTTCACATTCATCTCATGTTATTGACCAATTTGAGCGGCAATATATATATGGCGTATGTATGTAATGAAATTGAGCAAAATCTGCAGCTTCTGATCTTTGACAAGTTAGAAGTCCCTACACACAAGACCAAGAACATTGTGAACTATGCCAAGCAAATGGAAGAATCCAAGAAGCTTTTACTGGTGGGCGGTGGCCCAATCGATGACAAACTAAAGCTAGCAACTCAAAATCTACATTATGTTAACGTGCTGCCTTCAATTGTAAGTATCACTCAAACAATGAGCTCCGCTTTATCCATTGGTCGCAAAAAAAGAAATAAAAAATCAGTGTCTAAGACTGAATCTTATTATTTTTAAAATTTCGTATGAATTATCTGCTTTTCTTTGGCAGGGATTGAATGTCTACAGTATTCTGCTGCACGACACTTTAGTGATGTCCAGGGATGCAGTAAATAGGATAGTGGAGCGGATGCACACTCCAATCAATCGCTGAAGCGGTTTTTACGCGAGGAATTTTACTCCATTATCAGTTATCTTCATGTTTTCTGGCAGAAAAATAATATTCGAGACAGAAAAGGCGAAAGAGAAGTAGAAATTTCAAGTGTATCATGTTAATTTTGTATTGTAAAGATTTTGTTCCTCTGTCAGTAATACACTTTTTTGATGAAGTTTGTACAATCTCTTCAGATATTTGATAGAGCAGCAGCATTTGACATCCTCATTTTTGATATTCACATATTGAACAATAATTAGTGTGCCTATCCCCGAAATATATACATTGGTTATAAATGTAGATACATGCATACTCCCTCCGTTTTAAATTAATGGATATTTTTGTTTTGGGCTTACCATACTAATCGTTATTTACCCAAAAATTTTAAATTTCTCTCGTACCCACTCGCAACAACTATCAACTCTCTCATTTTCTTTCTCTCTTACCACTCACAACACCTACTTTTTCAACATATTTTCTTAATCTCACGCATTCAATTTCAATAAGCATAAGTTGGGACGGAGGGAGTATATGTTTATAAGTTTGTTGTATATATTTATATAAACTCCCTCTGTCCCCGAATAAATGTCGCCTTTTTTCGACCTTTTTACATTCAATAACAATTTGAAAATTGTTATTGATAGTATTTATATTGGTGTATCAATAACAAGTTTTACAATTATATTAGAAGAGCTAAATCAACTTAAATTTATCGCACAAAGTTCCTTCGCTCGTCCGAAAAACGACGACATTTATTCCGGGACATTTCAGCATAGGCACATATTTACATTTCAAGATAGGAACACTGACAGCATTGTGGTCACAAAACCATTTTGAATGGAGTATTTCTTCTATTCCTTCATGAAGATAAGAAGAAACAAGTTCTATAAAACAGGGTGAACCATGGAAGCAAATATAGAGGGCTTGCCATGCTGCTGATGAACACCATTTTGACTGTCATGTTGTCGCATTAAGGCAAACCTTAATTCCACGACGAGCAAGAACCCCACCCCCCGCGTCACCTATACTCCCTTCACTATATAAAAACAAAAGAATTTACCATGCTTCATGACTGACTTCCAACCTTCAATTTTCTTCTCAGTAAAACCAAGAAGTTCTGGGAAATCAAATTGACACTTCAAGTTCAACATAAAGAGGAATACAAGAAATTTCAAATCTTGAAAACCTAATTCCATGTCCATTCCAAAAGATCAACAAAGGAGAGAAGCACAAAGATTTCACAGCTAGAAAAAAAAAAAAACACAAACAGAACAGGCAATGACTGAAAAAAACGGCACAATATTGGGTCCAAGGGGGTAGGTAATCACAAGAAACGTCCAAAAAATGAATATCCATTTTTTCTTCCTCGAAACAAAATGGTAAAACCTCAATAAAGCCGAACATGTTCAATCTACTACTCCCTCCATCCCAAAATGATCTTCCCATTTGACTATTCAAACATTTTAAGAGTGAACATTTGTTTCACTAGTTATGTTTTGTTTATGCACTTTTAAACTCAAATTATAGAAATTGGAAGAACTTTTTTGGACAATGAGAAATGGCAAATGGGAAGTTCATTTTGAGACGGAGAGGGGAGTATGTCGCAAACTTTTCCAAGAAAATCTTCTCTGGCCGTAGGATATAAGAACTCAACCTTCTAGGCTTAAGACCCATGGAAAAGAAAAAAAAAACAATGAGCCTCGCATCTTACAGACAGTGAGATTAAACTAGTTTTTTAACAATGCCATCTAAATCCATGGCTGAAGAGGCAGGGCTAAACAAACAAGTATAGAATAACAGACTTTTTGCAATCTTACGACCTTGAAAACACGCCCTGATTAGCCAATTATATCCAAGCACATAGAGAATCTCACTGTTTGAGGGTTTTCAGCTGCAGATAAATAGTCGTAACAAGTAAAAGAAGATGATTTTCAACAACTAAAAGAAAAAATCAATTTTTTTTGGGGATAGCACATACAGAAAGATGCAAGTGTAAGCACACATATTTCGTGGTTCCATTTTCATGAAATACAAAGTAGTCTAATCAAAGTCAGAGAAATTTCAGATGAAATTATCAATTTAAGAACTTGTCTAAACATTCTTGAAAATGAAAAAAAACATTGAAAACGTATGTGCATGCTTGAAAGTAGACAATTCTTACATTTTTAGAAACTTATCTCTTTTTCTCTAGGTACGCAATAAGACAAGCTACAATCATGCTATTCAGTGTTTCTCTTGAGTCCCGAAGCCCAGTTCTGCAAGTCCCACCTCAACGGCATAGAGACTCCACAATTCAGGAACCTGGTCTTCGTACTTCTTCACATACCCTTCTAAAAACTCCGCCTCTAACATATGCAAACAAGAAGATAAAGATATGTCGTTTTCGAGCAAGCCTTTCAATCGGAGAACTCTAACAACTGAGCACCTAGGAATGAGTCTCTTCTTTAAACTGTACTGAAACACTGCCGGAGTTCTCATAACATCAGCAGGCTCAAGACCCAACTCATTCACCAGAAAACTCATCACCTCCTGAATTTTCTTCTCGGATGTAAGCATAATTACAGGATTTTTCCTAAACGCAGAGGAGATATCATTATCAGATAAACCCCAGCTTTTGTACACTTCGACTTTCTTTTCCCACTTAGATTTACTCATAAAAACAATAGCATGAAGAGCGTGCACAAACTTGCATTTTGATGGCTCGAACCCTAACTTTATAACTTCCTTCACCCCCTCACCAAATTTACTGTCGCTCAAAGTTAGTATCCCGGGAGGGACACTAACCAAGCATGAAATCACAGATGCGGTGGCACCCACTTCTCTTATGATCTCAAGATTGGGGGCAACATATCTCTCTACACCATTACGGAAAATTGTAGAGCCGTTTAAACTCAAAGCAGACACGACTTTTTTGTCCTCAACTAACACACTCTTGAAGAAATCACAGTATGGTATGATCCGATTCTTCAAGCTGCGGCCAAATACGTCAGGGGAATAAGAAATATACGCAGCAAGTCTACCCTCCTTAAAACCCAAGGAACGAAAATACTCGAGTTTCGGGATTAAATTAGTTTTAGGCCTAACAGAAAGCACAGACGGATATTTACTCACAATTTTGGCAATGTGGGTATTGTCAAATCCATAATCTCTCAAAACAGCTAGAACAGAGTCCGGATTGTCCTTGGAGGCAGCGATTGCGGCTTTAAGCGACAACCCACATGAATTTATCAAGTAAGAAACAGTAAATGAGCATTCATCTTAATCTTGTTCGACCAAATTCACTGCTGATATTTCCACTGTTTTTAAACAACAAATCTTTCTACTACAAAACAAGTTGTTTCCTCCATTACGAGGAAAACCCAACTGAGAAATGCTCAAATTTCGTACATTTAATAAAACCCCAACTCGGGAAAATTCATTCAGTTTATAGCAAGAAGTGTAAAATTCAATGACAGTACAGGAAATTGATGAAACCATAGTATAGTAGAAGACTGAAGAACTCACCAAGAATTACGGAAGCCTGTACTTGGTAATCGGACTATCAGCGATTCAGCAGTGAGAGAAATGCCCAAATATAGTCCTCTTACTATCCTTTCCCTATATAAAAGGATAAAAGGAGTACTTTAGTCCCCAATTTTGAAAAAAAAAATACTCCATCTGTCCCTAAATGAGTGTCCATTTTCAAGAAATCTTTGTTCCAAAATGAGTGTTTTTTTTTTAGCATAACTTTGTCCCTAAATATTTTTTTTCGAAATTTTTTTCACCGGTCTCTTTACGTGCAAAACTAAATGTTTGGGAAGGAGATTACAAGATTATATATGAATCTTTGCCATCAAAGTGTACAAAAAGTTGAGATTTTCAGATGTCCCTTAAAATGAAATTTGGACACTCATTTAGGGACAGAGGTAGTAATATTTTAGTCTCCCGACTTTGAACTTTTTTTAAGTGTTTGGTCCTACGTTGTTATTTAGTCATTTCGATCCAAATCATGGTGGTCTGTTGTAGCGAACTGACAAAGATCACACTACATCAGTCTCAAATTCCCTTCGGACCCACACAACCAAATAGCTTTTGAATGAGGATACATTGGGTGAGTTTGGGAGTGCTTTTTTTATTTTGATAATCACTTTCAGATATCAAAAATCATTTTTGTGGCGTTTGGATGTCAAAATTGATTTTGATTTTAAGCTAACAGAAGGAGCTATAACCCAGCTTTTGTGCGAAGTGATTTTAAAAAGTTGTTTTTGTACAATATTTTACATTAATAACCTTCCTTTTATATATACATTCACTATATAATTATGTATAGAGTAAGAGATATTATGGGAATTTATGTTTCATAATCAATTTCAAACATGTAGTGTCCAAATATATTCATAGAGTAAGGGGGAATTTATCTTTCATAATCACTTTCTGAGAATGAAGAGGAGGTTGGTTGAAATGAGAGTTATGATATAACCAAATTTTCAATTCGTAAAAAGCACAAACAGAAGCTGCAATGATTGACTGAAAAACGGCACATATATTGCTTCAATGATACTATTTGGTACTACCGTCGTCCTCAATAACGAAAAATGAACAATCAATTTAGGACGGAGGAAGTATAATTTAATTGGAAACGAAAAAACTGTAATTATAATGGAGAAAACTCCAATAAAGAAAAACAAATTACTCCAATAAGTATAATGGAGAAAACTCCAATAAAACCGAGTTCTTGGATCCCCACACGACCTTGATAGACACTCAGAAGTTGAGGAACATGTTCTACATACTTTTGTCACACAATAAAACTTTCTTTGGTCGTAAAATACAAGAACTCAACCTTATATCCGGTCCCAGTAATCCCTTCATTTGCATAACCCTGACAACTGACGATCTCGGGATAATTCCCTTCTGTAAACTGCAATTTAGTACAGACGGGCAACTTGCAATATCCAGATAAAAAAAAAAAACTGCATTTCAACCTTTTTTATGAGATACAAGCTTCAAATTTCAAAAAGCACAAACATATGCATGTTCATCTACCTATACTGGATACGCTGATTAAAAAAAATCACTCTCAGACGCCCAGTCAGCATCTAGCTATGCTGGATATGCATGTTCATCTTTGTTGGAACTTTGTATCGTAGATCTCCGCATTAGTTAACACCTCTCAAACGTATTTCCTCCTCGTGTCATGAAAACCTGGACATAATACAGGAAATGAACATGTAAGGTGTCAAGAAAAAGCAAGAAAGAAAATAATAAAATCAAACAACAAATTTCACCTGCAAATTGCGAGTACTGCGCTGAACAGCTCGATTGCCACACTGTTTACTGCAGCCACATTTCCACCAACACTCCATGATAAACTCTCACTGAATGACCTTTGCATGGCTCTATAATTTCCTCAATTTTGGATCTTTCAGGTCTTAAGCCGAGTTCTTGAATCCCCACACGACCACGATAAACACTAAGAAGTGGGGGTACAAGTTCTATGTACTTGGTCACAAACATTTCCAAGAAAACCTTCTCTGTTCGTAAAATAAAAGAACTCAACCTTATATCCGTTCCCACTAATCCCTTCATTTGCAGAACTCTGACAACTGACGATCTCGGGATGATTCTCTTCTGTAAACTGAAATTAAACACACTTGGGCAACTAGCAATATCACTAGGCTTAAGACCCATTTCGTAAAACAAATTACAATAAGTATAATCAACAATTGATTCATTTACTCAGGTCTTAAGCCGAGTTCTTGGATCCCAACACGACCTTGATAGACACTCAGAAGTTGAAGAACATGTTCTACATACTTTGTCACAAACTTTTCCAAGAAAACTTTCTTTGGTCGTAAAATAAAAGAACTTGACCTTATATCAGTCCACAGTAATCCCTTCATTTGCCGAACCCTGACAACTGACGATCTCGGGATAATTCTCTTCTATAAACTGCAATTAACACAGTCGGGCAACTTGCAATATCGCTAGGCTTAAGTCCCATTTCGTTTAACCAACAAAATGAACACGTTTTGGAAAGAGAGTGAAGCGCCGATTGTAGCCAGAATTCGGAAATACTTAATACACATAATGTGAGATAATATCCAGATTAAAAATAAAAAAAAAAAAAAAAAAAACTTCATTTCAACCTTTTTTATGAGATACAAGCTTCAAATAACCTAGCCATAAGTCTTCGTAAACCAGAAACTACTGTTCTACAAATATACACAAGTTCAGCAAACGACTACAACTAGTTCCAGTTTTTGGCACAAGAACTAAAGAGCATCCCTTTTTCCCGTTATTAAACATCAGTAAATATTGTTATTACGGTAAGAGCATACAATAAAGTAACAGAAATTATTGGTCAAAATTCAATCAAATTTATCTCTAAAAAAAGAGTGAACTGTCATTATGGGACGGAAGGAGGAAAACAATGTGAGAATGCAAGGTTGTGCATTACTCCCAGCAACAACATACTAATGTATGGTATAGTCTCAGAGTAGGATACATAGTCAGTTTACAACTGAAAAGTGTAAAGAGTGGATATCAATACTCCCTCCTTCCCAAAATGAACAAAAAAAATACGAGTTTAGTGTTGATCAAGAGCAAATTTGAAGAAAAAAAAAATCAGACATTCATTTTGGGACGGAGGTAGTATGATTATTGACAACTAAGAGGTACATACGCCTGTGCCATTTAATGTTCCGGCAGAACTTGCTCCCGCATCTACATTTGAATGCTTTCGCAGGATGTTCGTGATCACCAAAATCAATGCCATAATCCTGCAAGCATATTGCGTACAGCTGATTAAGAATGAACTTGAATAAAATACAAATACTGCTTTACATGTGTTTTATATGATGAATTTCAATACCAAGTTCTCTTAAAAAATAATACCAGATTTCACATTCAAATGTACCCTGCTTCATAAAGATCATCATCTCAAGCGATGTACACTAGTTTGCGAATACTGCGCTGAACAACTCGATTGCCACACTGTTTACTGCAGCCACATTTCCGCCAACACTCCTTGATAAACTTTCTCACTGAATGACCTTTGCATGGCTCTATAATTTCCTCAATTTTGGATCTTTAAAGCGGGCATTCACTACAATAGAAGAGGCAGTGCTTCTGAAAAACGCAAATTACAGAAAGTATATATAATCAAAACAAGTGATTCATTTACATAGTCATCCATGCAAATAAAGAAGGCTTTGGATCTGATCTACTAGAACGTAGCCCAGGAAAAAAAAAACAGTAAATACGCTTCCTCTTCACCACGTAGGATTAAACACGGGCAATACCTCGTACATCTTCAGGTCTTAAGCCGAGTTCTTGAATCCCCACACAACCACGATAAACACTAAGAAGTTGAGGAACATGTTCTATGTACTTGGTCACAAACTTTTCCAAGAAAACCTTCTCTGTTCGTAAAATAAAAGAACTCAACCTTATATCCGTTCCCAGTAATCCCTTCATTTGCAGAACTCTGACAACTGACGATCTCGGGATGATTCTCTTCTGTAAACTATAATTAAGCACAGGCGGGCAACTAGCAATATCACTAGGCTTAAGACCCATTTCATTGACCAAATAGTCTATCACACCCGCGAGTTTCTCTTCAGACCTATACATAGATAAAGGATACTTTCTGAATATAGCAGCAATCTGATCATCTGAAAAACCCCATCGCTTGAAGTTCTCAACTCTACTGTTCATCGTTGATTTACTCATTCTAATGAGCACATTGAGTGCTCTCACAAATGTTACACGCGTTGGATCAAACCCCAATCTAATAGCCTCATCTAAACCTGCACTAAACTGATCTCTAGGCTTATGAAACAAAGGGTTATAGTTAAGCAAGGCGAAAGAAATCATAGATTCAGACACTCCAGCTTGTCTTAATGCTTGTATATTTGGGCCCAACCTTTGTTTAACATCATAACTGAAAATCCCAGAGTACCCTTTAATAGCAGCAACAACTTTCGCATCATCAACAAGCACACTCTTCAAGAGATCGTAACACGGGATAATTCGCCTCTCCAAGCTACGTCCAAGTATATCCAGGTAGGAAGAAGTCATAACATCCGCAATTTCACTATCCGAAAGCCCCAGGGAGCGAAAGAATTCAAATTTGGGAATTAATCTTATCTCGGGTTTGCATACTAACACAGTTGGATCTTGTCTAATAGCTTTAGTGATATGGGTATCATCAAATCCATAATCTTTAAGAAGAGCAAGAACAAAATCTGGTCTATACCGGGTATCGAAGCGTGATTGATTCAATCGTTTGGCTAGAGCAAAAGCTTCTTCTGGAGAAAATCCGCAAGTGTCTACCAAGTAAGACACTGCAAATGGGTGCCGGAGTTGCTTTTCCGGCGGGATTGCTCCTGAGTTGTTTCTTCTTGTTGATTTGGATGATAACAAAACTGTACCTGTTCCAGACTGGGAAATGCAGAAATTTCTTGGATTTGCTGCCAAAATCCCATTTGGGTATGAAAATTTTCCTAGATTTTTTAGTAGGAATCCGTTATTGTAGGAGAGATTAAGGTTGGTGCATAATGAATACAACATTACGTACGAATTATGAAACCCTAAATCGGGATAATGGGGAAAGGCATTATGATGGAGGTATTAAATCATAGGAATAAACGAAAAGAAAAAGGGAAATTGAAAGTTGGAGAGGTATGATTGAATGAACTCACGTTGTAATGATATGATATCCAACTGAAGATGAAATTGCTGTGGATGAAGCGCAGCCTTCTGGAATGTAGGGCCGAATGGTTCTTTGTGGGATATCATATGTTCAAGTTTTAGGATAATGATATACTCCCTCCGTCCCCCTTTAATCTTCAAAATTTGCCTTTTGGTTGTTCCACTTTAATCTATAAAGTCCCAAAAAATAAATGTTTTAATACTTTTAAAATAATGGGACCCAATTATCCCACTCACAACAACTATCCACTTACTATTCTCTACCTCACTTTTTCTCTCCCACTCAACTATTTATACTCACAACTAGACGTGGCCAAACAGTTAAAACCGCCGGTTCACGGTTATAACCGACGGTTAGGAAAACCGGTTTGGTCTAACCGTAACCTAACCGCCTAACCGTGCATACCGGTTACTGTTTACCGGTTAACCCGGTTAATCCGATTACATTTTTTTTTTATTTTTTTTCAAAACAATTTTATTAACAGTTTTTTGTTTAAAAAAATAATTAAAAAAAAACACTTCATTTTTTAAAGTGTTTGTTTTTTCAAGTAAAAAAAAATTAAACTGTTTTTTAACATTTTTTTTAAACTGATTTTTTTTTCAACAGTTTTTTTAAACAGTTTTTTAACATTTTTTTTAAGTTAAAAACTTAAAATGTATAACACAATTTTTTTAAGTAAAAAAAAAAAAAGGAACGGTACCCTTAAATTTTATTAATTAAAATTAAAATTACAAAGAGGGAGACAACCAATCCTTGCCCATTTATAATTAAGGGAGGAAAAAATGGAGTTTTACCTCAACTAAACTATTACAATGAAATAAAAATAAACCTATTCTAAAAATTAAAATAAAAACTATCTAATTTCCATCCCCTTCCGAACTTCCCGTAGAGTCTTCCAAGTCGTATTGGCATTGTGGATCTACTAAATCCTCTTCATAAGGCATATCTTGCTTCCTCTTTTCCGCTCTAACCCAATCACCAAGTAAGAGCTGATTTTCCAAATTTTCAACCGTTAGTTGGGAACGTCTTGCATCCAAAACATTTCCTTCCACACTAAATGCCGATTCGACCGCCACGGTTGAAGCGAGAGAAGCTAAGACTTCTTTTGCAATTAAAAAGAGTATGTAATAAGTTTCTTGCCTTTGTGACTACCACCTCAAAATATCTAAAGTAGTTGGATTTAAAGTGTTTTGTACAACTTCATGTCTAGTAGAGAAATATGCTTCCAACTCGTACGAAAATGAAACTCCCACCCAAAGACTTCTCCTTTTTCTAGTTTGTTCTTCCTTAAAACTTTAAATGTTTTTAGGAGTAATTGCAATTTGGTTCCTGACATTTCCTAAAATTTGCAATGTTGATGCTGTCATTTCAATTTCGCCAATTGGTATATCCACTTTGTCTTTTTGTTGCAGTCTGACTACAAAAGTAACTGGATGTTAGTTTTTTAACAGATTTTATGTCATGTGACTAGCACATGACATTTTAAGGAGGTTTTAAGATGTTTTTGGAGTTACACATATCCGATTTGTTGACCATATTATTTTATATTAAACTTTAATATAAAATAATTAAAAAAATAGAAAACCGTGTGAAAAAAAATCTAAAAAGGAAATTAACCTCAAATATATTTCATATGAAGTAAATTTTGTATGTGGAGTATCAGTTCATGATAATATTGTATAGAGAAAAAAAAAAGGAGAGGAAGAGGAGAATGAATTAAAGGAAGGGTGTATGACGGATGGCCAAAACCGGTTCCGGGCCCGGTTCCGGTTTGGCAAATGAATGACCCTTAACCGGCCCGGCCAAACCCCGGATCCGGTTCCGGTTGGTACAAACCGGTTCCGGTCCGGGTCCGGTTCGGCGGTTCCATTTTTTTATTTTTTTTTTTCAATCTCACTCAACCGGCGACTGACAGACAGTCAGTTCTGACTTTTGACTGATTTTTTTTTTTTTAAAAAAAAAAAGACGAGTGGACTGGAGTGGAGTGAGTGAGTACTTAGTGTGACTGACATTGTGAGTGATGGTGGACTGTGGAGTGTCGACTGTGTGGAGTTCCAGAGGAGTGGTACTGGTAGTACTAGTGGTCTAGTACTATCTAGTGTATTAAAGCCATCATATAACTATACAATGTATACATAGAAAAATGCTTTTTATTACAAATATTTTAAAATGCTTTTTAGTTTTTTACCTTCTTTTTTTTCTATTTTTTTATTCTTTCTATCTACTAGACTACTATTAATACTATTAATAAAATTATTTCATAAGTGATTTATTTTTTTTAAAAAAATAAACCTAAATCAACATTATATTGAAAAAAAAACATAGAAAAAATAAAACAAATGATAGTATATAAAAAAAAGGGACGGTACCCTTTAAATTTTATTAATTAAAGGCAAATTTACAATGAGGGGGACAACCAACCTTGCCCTTTTATAATTAAGGGAGGACATTAGGAGCCTTTACCTCTTTTTATTACAAATATTTATCTAAATTCTAACCTATAAAAAGAAAATGCAATAACAATTAAATAAATTACATTTTACTTACCTTAATCGCTTCCCGATTTAGTCTCATCAAAGTACTCATCTAAAACATATTTTGGTGCCTCATCTTGCGTTCTTTTTTCCGCTCTAACCCAATCATTCAACAAATTACAAGCTTCGAAACTATCGGATGATAATTGTGACGATTATGCTCAATATTCCCACCAATGCTAAACGCTTGCTCCACCGAAACCGTTGATGCGGGACAAGCAAGTACTTCTTTTGCAATTCTAGCAACGATAGGAAATTTTTTTGCTTTGCTTGCCCACCAATTTAAAATATCAAAATCATCTTCATCTTCAAAATCAACGGTTAAATATTTATCAAATTCTCCATTAGCCCCGGTAGTACGAGATCGTCCACTAGTTCCATAGTAGTTTTTAACAAATGATGGTCGTGCTTGTGATGAAATGGTGGTAGAGGAAGGTTGAATATGAGTACTAGTAGTAGCACTTGGAGTTGGAGTAGCATCACCATATATTGACTTGTATTCCACAAAAATTTCTAAAAATGCTTGTCTAACATTAGCAACTTTTTGACCAACATTAGGAAAATTGGGATCATTTAACAAATAAAAGTTTGAATAATAATATTCCAAAAAAGTTGTTAAACCCGCCTCTCTAACTCTAGGATCTAATAACTTAGCAATTAAAAAAGATCGGGGATGTCAAGCAAATATTTAACCCACTTTAATCGCATTCTTAAAACCGCATCTTTAAGAAATATATCATTTTGAAACTCAGAAAATACACTAGAAATTTCTAGACAATGATCAAGCACTAAATTAGAAGTGGGGTAATACGTACCGGATAACGCCGTGGTTGCAATCTCGAATTTCGTCAACAAATTCATCATAGTCTCACATTCATCCCATTGTTGAGTATATAAATTTGCACCATAGTTAATGGATCCCAAGAACATGCAAATTTCATTTCTCCAATTCCAAGTTTCTTGTAATACATGAAGGGTAGAATTCCATCGCGTTGGAACATCCGTTGGGAATTTTTTTTGTCTTTTCCCTTGACTTGTGCAATAATGCCTCCATTGCCTTGTGATTTTTGAATTTTTCATAATAGTATGAACCGCATCTTTAATTAAAGTAATAGAAGTATCCAAAGCACGCAAACCATCTTGGACACACAAGTT
This sequence comes from Campanula takesimana, assembly GCA_026119855.1. Taxonomy (NCBI): domain Eukaryota; kingdom Viridiplantae; phylum Streptophyta; class Magnoliopsida; order Asterales; family Campanulaceae; genus Campanula; species Campanula takesimana. The sequence continues at coordinate 84,374 of JAOWBW010000009.1, forward strand.
TAAAATATGACACAAACATCTAATATGAAAAAATCGACCACCTAGTGATGGTTTACAAACTAAAATTAATTCAGACAAACTAGCGGTATTAGCACTAGCATTATCAAAAGACATTGAAAAAACTTTTTCAACTAGATTATATTCTTTCAAAATTATTTGTAACATATGAGCTATATTATGCGCGGTGTGTGCCTCATCAAATATTCGATATGCAAGTAATCTCTTTTGAATTCTCCAAGAATCATCTATCCAATGGCATGTTACACCCATATAAAAATGTCTTATTTTGCTATCGCTCCATATGTCAGAACAAATAGAAACCTTAGATGACAAATGACCAAATGTCTCAAATAAAGCATATTTCATTTCTGCTACTAAACTTTTAACATCACGAGTGAGGGTTGTACGAGCTACTTTCGTAGCGGAAGGATTAAGAGAAAGCTTAATTAATTGTTCATAGTCTTCGTTATCGGGAAAACTAAAGGGAAGGGATTGCGCACAAACAAATTTAGCCATTTGTTTCCTTTGGTTTAAATGATCATATGAAAATAAATTAGAAGAAGTTTGAGAACACGTACCTTGATTGGGTTGTTGCACAAATCCTTGCAATTGTGCTTGATTCGAATCTATGCCATATTCTCCGGGATGTTTGTTTCTTGTATGTCGATCCATAGTACCGTATCCATCCCCTTTAGAGAATGGAAAAGTTTTTTCACTCCCCTTTGGACAATAGTTGCATATTGCCGTGAAATTCCTACCCGTGCCATCATTGATGGGTATTTTTCTGTAGTGTTTCGTGAAAATTGCGGATTCTTGTCTTTTGGCTTTAGGAGGTCTCGGGATATTACTTCCTTTACGACGACGCCCTCCCATTGCTATCGCTTCCATATTATTGGCATCACTTTCTTCAGTATTTGGAGTTGAACTTGGACCATCTTCAAATGGTGGAGGTGGTGACGGTGCAAAATTTGGAACTTCTTCTAGCACTTCGTCGCCTTCATTCCATTCCCCCCACAAATTTTCATTTGCTCCCGCAGCCCCCCCTTCAAAATAGAGACCTTCAGGATCAACAAATGATGGTCGTGGTTGATCAACAAATGATGGTCGTGGTTGATCAACAAGTGATGGTCGTGGTCGATCAACACATGATCGTCGTGGTGGATCATCAACAAGTGATGGTCGTTGTGGATCAACACATGATCGTCGTGGTGGATCATCAACAAATGATGGTCGTGGTGGTGCTTGGGGTTGGGGTGATGAAGATGAGACTTTCTCCTTACCGGATTTACTCTTGTGGCTTGTCAATTTTTTAAGGAAATTACTCATGATGGAAAAAATATGTCGTAGAGAGAAATGAAGATGAAAGGAACTAAGGTTGAAAGTCTTGAATCAGATTATTTTCGTTTGAGAGAGTTGAGAGAGATAACTGAGTTTTGATGAAGCAATTTATTTGGAGAGGGAAATAGTATTTATAGTTAAGAAATTTAATTAGGATAACAAAAATATATATATATTTTTTTTTGAAGTCTGAAAAGTCGTCCTAAATAGTAGTCAAAACGGTCATATTTGGTCAAATTCCCGTTAGTTAACGGGAATAAACGGTCAAAAATTAAATTTCTAACGGGTATAAAATGGCTTGTCAATCTGAGCAAAGACTTTAACTTTATCTTTAAGAACATGCATTGTTTGTTCATTGTTGCATTTCATTCATTTCATCCGACATAAAAGAAAGAAAAGGCAAAGAAGGGATGGGAGGATGGGACTAGGCTAGAGAGAGTAGGGGGAGGGAGTACTGACTATGACTAAAATGGCTTGTCAAGTCAATGTTTTCTCACTAAGTCTCACCTGCACACGACACACACACATGACACACCACCACACACACACACACACACACACGCCTGTCTGTCTCTCTCTCTATCTATATTATTCACTTATAATCACTATTGGCCGGCCGGTTCTTTGCACCGGTTCCGGTTCCGGTTAACGGTTCACGGTTCCGGTTCGAAGAACCGGCGGTTCACCGGTTTTGGTACCCCCGACCTTGAACCGGACCGCTTGACTCACGGTTCCGGTTACTCCGGTTCCGGTTTTCTCTCCGGTTTGCTCCGGTTCCGGGCTTTTCCGGTCCGGTTTGGTCATCCCTAGGAAGGAGTTAGGGATGACCAAAACCGGTTCCGGGCCCGGTTCCGGTTCGGCAAATATGTGACCCTGAACCGGCCCGCGCTTACACCGGTTCCGGTTCCGATCTTCACAATCCGGTTCCGGTACGGTTCCGGTCCGGTTCCGGTTCAGTCCACGCTACCTTTTTTTATTTTTTTTTATCATACAATAATGAATAAACATGTTAAAATTTATTAAAAGACAAGAGATTTTTATTTTATAATACACTAATGAATAAACATGTTAAAATTTATTCAAAAAATAAGGGATTTTTATTTTTTTTAATGGAAATGCCGATCCGGTTCCGGTTCCGGTCCGGTTCCGGTTCACCATATATGTGACCCTGAACCGGCCCGCGCTTACCACGGTTCCGGTTACTCCGGTTCCGGTTTACTCCCCGGTTTGCTCCGGTTCCGGGCTTTTCCGGTCCGGTTTTTCGGTTCCGGTCCGGTTCCGGTCCGGTTTGGCCATCCCTAAGGAGTGATGCATGAAGGTGACAGAGTGGTGGGGGAAAGTAAAGGAGAGGAAAGAAGATATAGCATGGTGGAAAGTAGTACATTTTTATATTATTTTCACATATTCTCTTATTTTCAAAAAAAATGTTGTAGATATAAATATTAGCTTCGATTTTTTTTTTAAAAAAAATCATATCAATCGGATATATGTAACTCCAAAAACATCTTAAAACATCTCTTTAAACGTATTGTGCAAGTCACATGACATAAAACCAGTTATAAAAGTAACACCCTGTTAGATTTGTAGTTGGATTGCAACAAAATGACAAAGTAGATATTACCAATTGGCGAAATTGAAATGACAGCGTCAACATTGCAAATTTTAGGAGATGTCAGGAACCAAATTGCAATTAACCCATGTTTTTATCTATTTTGTTTTTCTTCAATCAAATTAGTTGCTGCATCTTATTATTAAACTATTTCTTCACAATTGTTATTTAAAATTCATTTAGTTTACATATCTCCCGAGATTATAAATTTCAAATCAATTATTTATAGTTTAAAAGCTATTATAATATACTCCCTCTGACCCGAAAAGATAGTCCCATTTTGACTTTTTATAGTCAACACTAGTGAACTTTGATCACACATTAGTGTCAATCTAATCTTCTCAATAAAACTCTAGAAGTTATTATCGATAAATCATTTAATGCTTTATCAATAACAAATTTTAGAATTTTGTTGGGATGATTAGCTTCACCTTAATGCGTGGTCAAAGTTCAATAGTGTTAATGATTCATCATTAAGAATACTATCTGTACAAAAACTAAATTATGCAAGAATAATTGAGATTTCATAAAATAATGATCAAAGTTTAATTGAGTTTGACCATAAAAATTAAAGTAATATTATCTTCCCAAAAAAGAGGGATAACTATAAGCCTTGCAGTTTGGGCCGTGACAAATCCAAAATAAATATAGGAGTATCATTTAGCCTCGCAATTCGGACCGCAGCGAATCCAGATCAAATATGTCATGAACCTTTGGATCGTGTCTGCGTATACTCCCTCTGGACAAAAACTTGTATGAGAACATCATGATCCATCTAAAAACTCCGTCTCAGGCATTTTCGAGCAAGAATATCAAGATTCAAGAAAACTCATCACCTAGGAATGATGTCATGAACATCATTGCTACACGAGTTATTAAAGTTATGTCATTTTCGAGCAAGCCTTTCAACTGCAGAACTCTAACAACTGAGCACCTAGGAATGAGTCTCTTCTTTAAACTGTAATGAAACATTGCCGGAGTTCTCATAACATCAGCAGGCTCAAGACCCAACGCATTCACCAGAAAACTCATCACCTCCTGAATTTTCTTCTCGGATGTAAGCATAATTACAGGATTTTTCCTAAACGCAGAGGAGATATCATTATCAGATAAACCCCAGCTTTTGTACACTTCGACTTTCTTTTCCCACTTTGATTTACTCATAAAAACAATAGCATGAAGAGCGTGCACAAACTTGCATTTTGATGGCTCGAACCCTAACTTAATAACTTCCTTCACCCCCTCACCAAATTTACTGTCGCTCAAAGTTAGTATCCCGGGAGGGACACTAAGCAAGCATGAAATCACAGATGCGGTGGCACCCACTTCTCTTATGATCTTAAGATTGGGGGCAATATATCTCTCTACACCATTACGGAAAATTGTAGAGCCGTTTAAACTCAAAGCAGACACGACTTTTTTGTCCTCAAGTAACACACTCTTGAAGAAATCACAGTATGGTATGATCCGATTCTTCAAGCTGAAGCGAAATACGTCAGGGGATGAAGAAATATACGCAGCAAGTCTACCCTCCTTAAAACCCAAGGAACGAAAATACTCGAGTTTTGGGATTAAATTAGTTTCAGGCCTAACAAAAAGCACAGCCGGATATATACTCACAGTTTTGGCAATATAGGTGTTGTCAAATCCATAATCTCTCAAAACAGCTAGAACAGAGTCCGGATTGTCCGAGGTCTTGATTTTTACTTTCTTGGAGGCAGAAATTGCGGCTTTTGGCGACAACCCACATGAATTTATCAAGTAAGAAACCGTAAATGAGCATTCTTCTGAATCTTGTTCGACCAAATTCACTGCTGATTTTTCCACTGTTTTTAAACAACAAATTTTACTACTACAAAACAAGTTGTTTCCTCCATTACAAGGAAAACCCAACTGAGAAATGCCCAAATTTCGTACATTTAATAAAACCCCAACTCAAGAAGATGCATTCAGTCTATAGCAAGAAGTGTGAAATTCGTTTACAGTACAGGAAATTGATGAAACCATAGTGTAGTAGAAGACTGAAGAACTCACCAAGAATTACGGAAGCCTGGACTTGGTAATCGGACTATCAGCGATTCAGCAATGAGATAATTTGAAGCATTTCTCAGTTAAGTTTTGTATCCTTTCCCTATATAAAAAAAGGAACTTTAGCCCCCAATTTTGGAAAATAATATTTTTGAGGCCCACCAAACACTTTATTAATCTTGCTACTGCCACGCGAACAAGTTTGTAGTGAGCATTTTGATGTTCCAACAAAACGTGTTGTCTGTGTTATTGCCACTGCCACGCGAACAAGTTTGTAGAATATGCAATTAATATTACCTCAGTATTTGTGAAGCCCACCAAACACTTTATTAATCTTGACACTCCATCTCGTGAATATGATGGCGTGACCAAATCAGGGTGGTCTGTTGTAGCGAACGGACAAAGATCACACTACAGCAGTCTCAAATTCCCTTCGGATCCACACAACCAAATAGCTTTCGAATGAGGATACATTATTCCATTCCCCCAGATATATATGAACAATTTTACATTTTAGGTCATCTTAATTGACGTTTGAAAGAAAAATGAACATGTAATTATCTTCATACAATTTTAAAATTAGTCATTAATACTCTCTCCGTCCTAGATTAAGAGTCCTACTTTCTATTTTGGTACATCCCGGAGTAAGAGTCCCTTTCCTAAAATGGCAAATAATCTTTGTTATTCATCCCACTCATTATCTCTCATACTTTACTTTTATACTCACAACACCAATCAACTTACTATTCCCTCTCACTCATTCTCTCTCTTACTTTACTTTTACACTCACAACACTTACATCACTTCCACCATTTCTTAATCTCCGTGCAAATGGGAGGTAGGACTCTTACTCCGGGGCGGAGGGAGTAATATTTTTAATGATACATCCAGTGGCAATTTTCAAGAGAGGAGGAGGTTGCTTGAAATGAGAGTTATGATATAACCAAATTTTCAACTCGTAAAAAGCACAAACAAAAGCTGCAATGACTGACTAAAAAAGGGCACATATATTGCTTCAATGATACTATTTGGTACTACGGTTGTCCTCAAGAACGACAATGAACACTCAGTTTAGGATGGAGGAAGTATAATTTCATTGGAAACGAAAAAACTCTAATTAAAATGGAGAAACCCCAATCAAGAAAAACAAATAAAAATAAGTATAATCAAAACAATTGATTCATTTACTCAGGTCTTAAGCCGAGTTCTTGGATTCCTACACGACCTTGATAGACACTCAGAAGTTGAGGAACATGTTCTACATACTTTGTCGCAAACTTTTCCAAGAAAACTTTCTTTGGTCGTAAAATAAAAGAACTCAACCTTATATCCGTCCCCAGTAATCCCTTCATTTGCAGAACCCTGACAACTGACGATCTCGGGATAATTCCCTTCTGTAAACTGCAATTAAGCACAGTCGGGCAACTTGCAATATCACTAGGCTTAAGTCCCATTTCGTTTAACCAACAAATGTGAGATAATATCCAGATAAAAAAACTGCATTTCAGGCATTTTTAAGAGATACAGCTTCAAATAACCTAGCCAGAAGTCAGACTAAACCAGAAAATACTGTTCTACAACTATACATAAGTTCAACAAACGACTACAACCAGTTCCAGTATTTGGCACAAGAACTTTAGAGCATCCCTTTTTCCCGAAGTTAAACATCAGTAAATACTGTTATTACGGTAAGAGCATACAATAAAGTAACAGAAATTATTGGTCAAAATTCAATCAAACTTATCTCTAGAAAAAGTGAACTATCATTGTGGGACGGATGGAGTAAAACAAAGTGAGGATGCAAGGTTGTGCATTACTCCCAGCAACAACATACTACTGTATGGTATAGTCTCAGAGAGTAGGATACAAAAGTAAAGAGTGGATATCAATTACTCCCTCCTTCCCAAAATGAATGTTAAAAAAAAATACGAGTTTAGTGTTGATCAAATTGTTGATCAAGAGCAAATTTGAAGAAAAAAAAAATCAGACATTCATTTTGGGACGGAGGTAGTATGATTATTGACAACTAAGAGGTACTTACGCCTGTGCCATTTAATGTTCCAGCAGAACTTGCTCCCGCATCTACATTTGAATGCTTTCGCAGGATGTTCGTGATCACCAAAATCAATGCCATAATCCTGCAAGCATATTGCGTACAGCTGATTAAGAATGAACTTGAATAAAATACAAATACTGCTTTACATGTGTTTTATATGATGAATTTCAATACCAATTTCTCTTAAAAAATAATACCAGATTTCACATTCAAATGTACCCTGCTTCATAAAGGTCATCATCTCAAGCGATGTACACTAGTTTGCGAATACTGCGCTGAACAACTCGATTGCCACACTGTTTACTGCAGCCACATTTCCGCCAACACTCCTTGATAAACTTTCTCACTGAATGACCTTTGCATGGCTCTATAATTTCCTCAATTTTGGATCTTTCAAGCGGGCATTCACTACAATAGAAGAGGCAGTGCTTCTGAAAAACGGGACAGATATAACCAAATTTCCCACTGGTAAAAAGCACAAACAGAAGCTGCAATGACTGAAAAACGGGACAGATATTGCTTCAGTGATACTATTTGGTACTACGTCGTCCTCAAGAACAAAAATAAACATTCAATTTAGGATGAAGTATAATTTATTGGAAATGAAAGAACTCTTAGTAAAAATGGTGAAACCCCAATAAAGAAAAACAAATTACAGAAAGTATATATAATCAAAACAAGTGATTCATTTACATAGTCATCAATGTAAATAAAGAAGGCTTTGGATCTGATCTACTAGAAAGTAGCCCAGAAAAAAAAAAAAACAGCAAATGCGCTTCCTCTTCACCACGTAGGATTAAACACAGGCAACACCTCGTACATCTTCAGGTCTTAAGCCGAGTTCTTGAATCCCCACACGACCACGATAAACACTAAGAAGTTGAGGAACATGTTCTATGTACTTGGACACAAACTTTTCCAAGAAAACCTTCTCTGGTCGTAAAATAAAAGAACTCAACCTTATATCCGTTCCCACTAATCCCTTCATTTGCAGAACTCTGACAACTGACGATCTCGGGATGATTCTCTTCTGTAAACTACAATTAAGCACAGGTGGGCAACTAGCAATATCACTAGGCTTAAGACCCATTTCCTTGACCAAATAGTCAATCACACCCGCGATTTTCTCTTCAGACCTATGCATAGATACAGGATACTTTCTGAATATATCAGCAATCTGATCATCTGAAAAACCCCATCGCTTGAAGTTCTCAACTCTACTGTTCATCGTTGATTTACTCATTCTAATGAGCACAGTGAGTGCTCTCACAAATGTTACTCGCGTTGGATCAAACCCCAATCTAATAGCCTCATCTACACCTGCACTAAACTGATCTCTAGGCTTATGAAACAAAGGGAAATAGTTAAGCAAGGCGAAAGAAATCATAGATTCAGACACTCCAGCTTGTCTTAAAGCTTGTACATTTGGGCCCAACCTTTGTTTAACATCATACCCGAAAATCCGAGAGTACCCTTTTATAGTAGCAACAACTTTCGCATCATCAACAAGCACACTCTTCAAGAGATCATAACACGGGATAATTCGCCTCTCCAAGCTATGTCCAAGTATCTTCGCGTAGGAAGAAGTCATAACATCCGCAATTTCACTATCCGAAAGCCCCAGGGAGCGAAAGAATTCAAATTTGGGAATTAATCTTATCTCGGGTTTGCATACTAACACAGTTGGATCTTGTCTAATAGCTTTAGTGATATGGGTATCATCAAATCCATAATCTTTAAGAAGAGCAAGAACAAAATCTGGTCTATATCGGGTATCAAAGCGTACTCGATTCAATCGTTTGGCTAGAGCAACAGCTTCTTCTGGAGAAAACCCGCAAGTGTCTACTAAGTAAGACACTGCAAATGGGTGCCGGAGTTGCTTTTCCGGCGGGATTGCTCCTGAGTTGTTTCTTCTTCTTGATTTGGATGATAACAAAACTGTACCTGTTCCAGATTGGGAAATGCAGAAATTTCTTGGATTTGCTGCCAAAATCCCATTTGGGTATGAAAAATTTCCTATATTTTTTAGTAGAAATCCATTATTGTTGGAGAGATTAACGTTGGTGCATAATGTAAACAACATTACGTAGGAAAACAGAGGATTATGAAACCCTAAATCGGCAGAATGGGGAAAGGCATTATGATGGAGGTATTAAATCATAGGAATTAACGAAAAGAAAAAGGGAAATTGAAAGTTGGAGAGGTATGATTGAATGAACTCACGTTGTAATGATATGATATCCAACTGAAGATGAAATTGCTGTGGATGAAGCGCAGCCTTCTGGAATGTAGGGCCGAATGGTTCTTTGTGGGATATCATAGAGGAAGTCTTGTGTGATGCCGGTCTCATTGACAAATGAGGGAATGGGCTTGCCCCGTCCCATCCATCCATAAGGGGCAAACCATTTAATCTTTTAAGGAGATCCGTCTCACGTGTGGTGTGAGACAGTCTCATATAAGTTTTTATATGACTGTATAAATGTTTTTAGGGGTAATTGCAATTTGGTCCATGACATTTCCTAAAATTTGTAATGTTGATGCTGTCATTTCAATTTCGCCAGTTGGTATATCCACTTTGTCTTTTTGTTGCAATCTGACTACAAAAGTAACTGGATGTTAGTTTTTTAACAGATTTTATATCATGTGACTAGCACATGACATTTTAAGGAGGTTTTAAGATGTTTTTGGAGTTACACATATCTGATTGGTATGATTCTTTTATAAAATTGAAGCTAATATTTAAATATACAACATTTATTTTTGGGCAATTTTTTTTGTTGACCATATTATTTTATATTAAACTTTAATATAAAATAATTAAAAAAATAGAAAACCGCGTGAAAAAAAAAATCTAAAAAAGAAATTAACCTCAAATATGTTTCATATGAAGTAAATGTTGTATGTGGAGTATCAGTTCATAATAATATTGTATAGAGAAAAAAAAAAAAAAAGGAGAGGAAGAGGAGAATGAATTAAAGGAAGGGTGTATGTGGGAGGAGTGATGCATGAAGGTGATAGAGTGGTGGGGGAAAGTAAAGGAGAGGAAGGAAGATATAGCATGGTGGAAAGTAGTAAATTTTCAGATTATTTTCACATATTCTCTTATTTTTAAAATATTTTCATTTATTTAATTACAAATTAATTTAATTTATTTAATTCAAAAAAAATGTTGTAGATATAAATATTAGCTTCGATGTAAAAAAAAAAAAGAATCATATCAATCGGATATATTTAACTCCAGAAACATCTTAAAACGTCCCTTTAAACGTATTGTACAAGTCACATGACATAAAACCAGTTAAAAAAGTTACACCCTGTTAGATTTGTAGTCGGATTGCAACAAAATGACAAAGTAGATATTACCAATTGGCGAAATTGAAATGACAGCGTCAACATTGCAAATTTTGGGAGATGTCAGGAACCAAATTGCAATTAACCCACGTTTTTATCTATTTTGTTTTTCTTCAATCAAATTAGTTGCTGCATCTTATTATAAAAACTATTTCTTCACAATTGTTATTTAAAATTCATTTAGTTTACATATCTCCCGATATTATAAATTTCAAAGCAATTATTTATAGTTTAAAAGACTATTATAATATACTCCCTCTGACCCAAAAAGATAGTCTCATTTTGACTTTTTATAGTCAACACTAGTGAACTTTGATCACACATTAGTGTCAATCTAATCTTCTCAATAAAACTCTAGAAGTTATTATCGATAAATCGTTTAATGCCTTATCAATAACAAATTTTAGAATTTAGTTGGGATGATTAGCTTGACCTTAATGCGTGGTCAAAGTTCAATAGTGTTGAACCTAAAAAGTCAAAATGAGACTATCTTTCTGAGACAAAGAGAGTATATTTTTTTAGTTTGATTATAAATATTGCACTTTCATTTTGATTTGCCACGAATTAACGTTCGCTTTTTACAACACCCCTACCGAGACCTTGAAACTTTCTCATTTCCAAGAGTCGCATTTTCAATAAGAAAAAAAAAGATTCATTGTAATTTATTATTTTGGTACTCTCTCTGCTCTGGAATAAATGTCATTTTTTTTTACGTTATTACGAAAGAACTTTGAGCAAAATAATTAAAATTAAAAAAATTATTTTTGTACTTCCCCAAATTAATGTCACGTTTTTTTAAAAATTTATTAAAATATTTAAATTAAAATTAGTCATAGTCAAAAATCAAACAAATCATTAATAATATTAGCGATCCACAAAGAGAGAGTATACGAATAACAAGAATTGTAAAAATCTAGTAACAACATGTTTTTATAAGAGACTGGAAAAACGTGTTTTTTTAAATGACAATGGTATTTTTATAAATATCTTATACTTATAGAACAAGCTGGGACTGTTAACACACGACCGACAATCTTCAACACTAACACTTGCACTTTTTAACACAAGCACCGACACTCTATAACAATATCACTGACACTTAACAAAAGCTTTCAGCTTCATGTTTATAAATGCTAGTGTAAATGGCTGGCACTTTTTAACATTACCACTTATACATATCAAAAGTACCAGTGTCGATGCTTATAAATGCCAGTAAAGATGTCTGGCACTTTGTAGCAATAGCACTGGCAGTTATTAAAAATGTCAGTTTCTATGTTTCTAAACGTCAGTAAAATCATTGACACTGTATAATATTAGAATTGTCATTTACGATGCAGATATACGTTTTCCAGTTTATTTACAAAATTGCCATTGCTTGGTTTAAAACACATTTTTTCCCAACATAAGGAAAAACACGTTTTGCATAACAACTACTCCAATATGTACTTATTATTTTAATTATTTTTAGTAATATAATATTTTTTTCACTCAATAATAAATATTACATTTGACTTGTCAACATTTATAAAGAATAGTTTAGTAGTAAGATGCAGTAACTGGTCATGTGTAAATTAAATGAATTTAAATAACAATCGTGAAAAAATAGTTTAGTAGTAAGATGCAGTAACTAATTTGATTGAAGAAAACAAAATAGACGAAAACATTTAAAGCTTAAAGAAGAACAAACTAAAAAAAGGAGATGACAATAAAAAAGTTCAATATTATAACATGACAAAAGAGTACTCCTATATTACAATAGTCATTTTCCTTTTATGTATCATTATCCCAAGTTTTACTGTTTCTTATTTACCATATAGTCGTACTCACACACTTAAATTAATGTAAGTCTCACTTTCAAATTACCCCCTCCGTCCCAAAATGATCTTCACATTTGACAATTCAAACTTTTTAAGGATATGAACAATTGCTTCACTAGTCATGTTTTGTTTGTGTACTTTTGAGCCTAAATTGTAGAAATGTGAAAAACTTTTTGGGACAATGAAAATGACAAATAGAAAGATCATTTTGGGACGGAGGGAGTATTATACTCACAACTATTTTTTTACTTGCAATACTTTTGAATATATATAATTTCTTCTTAATTCACGTGTTATGGAAATTTGATGCAAGTTGTTTTGGGACAAAGGGAGTACGACATCATTTCTTTTAAATTAAGTCACGCACTTAAATTACTGAAAAAATTGATGCAAGTTGTTTTGGGACGGAATACGATCTCATTTCTTTTAAATTAATGCCTTATTTTATACATGTGACCTACAAAGTAAATTTGTTGTAAACATTTTGTTAAAGCAGAAAGGTGATTATATTTAGGTCATTAGCTAAAAAATATTTTATACATGTGACCTACAAAGTAAATCTTTGTTGCTTATTGTACCATTTCCAAATTTATTGTCCGTCCATTGACTCAAAGTTCACATTTCCCTTTGTAACGAACATTTGAGTTCAATTTTCGATCCAAACACGTTGAAAATAACATGTTGTTGTGAGTCACTGTTACAATTTAAATGTCCGTCATCAATTTCGTTAAATTGTTAATACAAGGGAAATGAGATAGATTATACTCTTATGTCTAGATAAAACTAGTCTCACTTTGACTTTTCATTGTAAACTCAATTAAACTTCAACAATACTAACTTTGTAAAAATTTACTTATTCCTAGCCAGTTTCAAAAGTTGTTAATGATTCATCATTAGAAATACTATCAGTACAAAAATTAAATTACATAAGAATAACTGAGTTTTCATAAAATAATAAAATAATGATCAAAGTTTAATTGAGTTGGCCATAAAAATTAAAGTAGTAGTACCATCTTTCCAAAAAAGTGGGATAATTATAAGCCTTGCAGTTTGGGCTACGACGAATCCAAAATAAATACTCCATGAGAGTATCATTTAACCTCGCAATTCGGACCGCGATGAATCCAAATTAAATATGTCATGAGCCTTTGGCTCTTGTCTGCATATATTCCCCTGTCATAGAATAAATGTCACTTTTTTTTCGTTAATACGAAAGAACTTTGACCAGATAAAGAAACTGCATTTCAACTTTTTTTAAGAGATTCAAAGTTAATAACTTTAACCAGAAGTCTCCACAAAACCAGAAAATAATGTTCTACAAATATACACAAGTTCAACAAAATGACTACCAATAGTTCCAGTTTTTCGCATAAAGCATCCCTTTTTCCGATGTCAACTAACAACTGAAAAGTGTAGAGAGATATCAATTACTCCCTCCGTCTCAAAATGAATATCCGATTTTTTTTCAAATTTGCTGTTGATCATGAATGAATTTGAAAAAATAAAAATCAGACATTCGTTTTGAGATGGAGGTAGTATGATTATTAACAATTAAGAGGTACTTACGCCTGTGCTCGTTTAATGTTTCAGCAGAACTTGCTCCCGCATCTGACATTAAATGCTTTCACAGGATGTTCATGATCATCAAAATCAATGCCATAATCCTGCAACCATATTGGGTACAGCTGATTAATAATGTACTTGAATAAAATACAAATGCTGCTTTACACATGTTTTACATGATGAATACCAAGTTATCTTAAAATACAAGGAGAGAGAGAAAGGCTGAAGATAGATGGAGATATTAACTTGATGATCCAATTTTCATTTTTCCTTTATTCTTAATGTGTCACTGTGAGGAGCACATCCTCAAACATTAATTTGAGTTATGTATATTGTTTCACCCCCATCTCTTATGCAAATAATTATACCCCCTCCGTCTCAAAATATGGTTCTTACTTTACTTTTTGATTCGTCCCAGCGAGTGAGGTTTCATTCCCAAAATGGCAAATTATGAACAGTCTTTTGAACAACTTTGCCATATATATGAACAATTTTATTTCAAAAGAAATCATGTGATCCAACCTTACTTACCCATGTTAGCTCTTCCAAAGCTTTCACCTTTCTTGTAGAATGCAAGCTGCATGACAGGGGACAACAATCAGTTAAATACGCTTATAACAAAGGATCAAGAAGCAAGAAAGAAAATAACAAAATCAGACAACTTTCACCTGCAAATTGCGACTAATACCGCGCTGAACAACTCGATTGCCACACTGTTTACTGCAGCCACATTTCCACCAACACTCCCTGATAAACTTCCTCACTGAATGACCTTTGCATGGCTCTATAATTTCTGGATCTTTCAAGCGGGCATTCACTACAATAAAAGAGGCAGTGCTTCTGAGGGTGTCACGTGAGGTGGGCCGGAGGGAGTATGTGCATAGTTATTAAAACGAGAGAGAGAGAGGCTCAAGATAGATGGAGATATTAACTTGATGATCTAATTTTCATTTTTCCTTTATTCTTAATATGTGTCACTGTGAGGAGCACATCCTCAAACATTATTTTGAGTTATGTATATTGTTTCACCCCCATCTCTTATGCAAATAATTATACTCCCTCCGTCTCAAAATAAGGTTCCTACTTTCCTTTTTGATACGTCCCAGCGAGTTTCACTCCCAAAATGGCAAATTATGAACAAGAAAATTTTGGGGAAAACTAGTTCCTCCATAAGTTATAAAAAGGCCTGTTTTATAGGGTTTAAGGTTTAGGGTTTAAGGTTGTTTTATAGGGTTTAAGGTTTAGCCGTTTAGGGTTGTTTTAATTTATAGGGTTTAAGGTTTAGGGTTTAAGGGTGTTTATAGGGTTTAAGGGTTAGGGTTTAAGGTTGTTTTATAGAGTTTAAGGTTTAGGGTTTAAAGTTTAGGATTTAGGGTTTAAGGTTTAAGGGTTAAAAAAATGACTTTTTATAACTTATGGAGGAACTAGTTTCCTCCAAAACGTACTCATTATGAACAGTCTTTTGAACAACTTTGCCATATAACGCTTGTATAGTTAAAAAATAAAAACCTTACTTAACTAACCTATTTTTATCCTGTTGAATTATGAATAGTGTTATGCCCTCGACTCACTTGAGTTATTTACCCATTATTATTGTTTTCTTATTAAGTGTGCAAAACCAAGATAGAAACCTTACTTCGGGATGGAGGAAGAATTAGCTTAGCTAACCGACCATCTGGGTCGGGTCGGGTCAGTTTGCAGCATAAATCGAACCTAAGTATATCCACAACATAGAAAGGACCAAGTGTTTTATTTCAAAAGAAATCATGTAATCCAACCTCACTTACCCATGTTAGCTCTTCCAAAGCTTTCACCTTTCTTGTAATGAAGAATGCAAACTGCATGACAGGGTACAACAATCAGTTAAATACGCTTATAACAAAGGATCAAATCCAGTAGATATACGAGAGTAAATATGAAAACCTGGACATAATAATGAAATGGAACATTTAAGACGTGCCTCTTCCCCACCCCCACCCCTTTTCCAGTTCAAGAAGCAAGAAAGAAAATAACAAAATCAAACAACTTTCACCTGCAAATTGCGACTAATACCGTGCTGAACAACTCGATTGCCACACTGTTTACTGCAGCCACATTTCCACCAACACTTCCTGATAAACTTCCTCACTGAATGGCCTTTGCATGGCTCTATAATTTCTGGATCTTTCAAGCAGGCATTCACTACAATAAAAGAGTCAGTGCTTCTGACAGTTACGATTCACGGAAATGCTTTCTTTTAGAAGTTCCTCCCTGACAAGACCTTCTGATGCCCACTTTGTAGTGCACATGCACAAGGTGTGGATGATGATAGGCAATCACCCAAACAAGTTAAACAGAAATTATCATCCCCAATACGAGCCAGAGAGAAATTAAGATGTGCATTCTAAAAAACTGCATTTAGGGGTATGTAATGGAATGATGGTGGACACTCATTGTTGACTTCATCTACCAGTGAGATTATAACCCTTTCTTGTCCTTTAGCTATGTCAACATCAGGAGCTGACGATGATGCTCAACCTGAACGGCCACCAAACTTTGACAATTTGCGTCCTCATCCTCGTCCTCATTTTGTTCAGTTTCCAATTCATTTTCATTGTTGTCAAGGTCCGTGTCACAAACACCATTCTGTTCCACATGTTCGGCATTATCATCCACACCATTCTGCTCAGCAGGTCCGGCAATGACATCCACCCCCAACCTTTTCCTACTGGTGTCATGAAAACCTGGACATAATAAATGAAATGGAATATTTAAGACGTGCACCTTTTGGCAGATCTTCCATAGTACGGAGCCCCCAGCCATTTCTTCCTGATGTCATGAAAATCTGGACATAATAAATGAAATGGAATACGTAAGGTGTGCCTCTTCACCACCCCCTCCCTCCTTTCCCGTTAAAGAAAAAGCAAGAAAGAAAATAATAAAATCAAGCAACAAATTTCACCTGCAACTTGCGACTAATACCACGCTGAACAACTCGATTCCCACACTGTTAAAATCAAGCAACAAATTTCACCTGCAACTTGCGACTAATACCACGCTGAACAACTCGATTCCCACACTGTTTACTGCAGCCACACTTCCACCAACACTCCTTGATAAACTTTACATACTTATCACTACCCCCAGGTCTATGAAGTGTAGCGCGTTGCTGCTGAGGAAACCCTGAATGATCTCAATAACCAAAATTAAAAATGAAAGATAAACCCACATAAACAACATTTGGTCAGAAGAATTCTTTCCAGTTATTCAGTAAACTAGTAGGAAAATGATAAGACTTACATAAAAAGAGGTTAAACTAGTTTTTTAAGAAGACAATCAAAAACCATGGCCGAAGAGGCATGGCTAAACAACAAGCAAAGAATTGCAAACATTTTGCAACCTACAACCCTAGAAACACACCCTGTTTAACCAACTATATCCAAGCGCATAGAGAATCTCACTGTTTGAGGGTTTTCAGCTGCAGATAATAGTAGTAACAAGTAAAAGAATATGATTTTCAACAACAACAAAAAAAAATAAAAAAATGGGATAGCACATACAGAACGATGCAAATGTAAGCACACATATATTGTGGTTCCATTTTCATGAAATACAAAGTAGCCTAATCAAAGTCAGAGAAATTTAAGTATGACAAGCTACAATTATGCTATTCAGTGTTTCTCTCGAGTCCCGAAGCCCAGTTCTGCAAGTCTCACCTCACCTGCATACACACTCCACAATTCAGGAACCTGGTCTTCGTACTTCTTCACATACCCATCTAAAAACTCCGTCTCAGGCATTGCTACACGAGTTATAAGAGTTATGTCATTTTCGAGCAAGCCTTTCAACTGCAGAACTCTAACAACTGAGCACCTAGGAATGAGTCTCTTCTTTAAACTGTAATGAAACATTGCCGGAGTTCTCATAACATCAGCAGGCTCAAGACCCAACGCATTCACCAGAAAACTCATCACCTCCTGAATTTTCTTCTCGGATGTAAGCATAATTACAGGATCTTTCCTAAACGCAGAGGAGATATCATTGTCAGATAAACCCCAGCTTTTGTACACTTCGACTTTCTTTTCCCACTTTGATTTACTCATAAAAACAATAGCATGAAGAGCGTGCACAAACTTGCATTTTGATGGCTCGAACCCTAACTTAATAACTTCCTTCACCCCCTCACCAAATTTACTGTCGTTCAAAGTTAGTATCCCGGGAGGGACACTAAGCATGCATGAAATCACAGATGCAGTGGCACCCACTTCTCTTAAGAGCTCAAGATTGGGGGCGATATATCTCTCTACACCAGCTGTGAAAAGTCTATAGCTGTTAAAGCTCAAAGCAGACACGACTTTTTTGTCCTCAACTAACACACTCTTGAAGAAATCACAGCATGGAATGATGCGGTTGTTCAAGCTGCGGCGAAATATGAGAGGGGATGAAGAAATATACGCAGCAAGTCTACCCTCCTTAAGACCCAAGGAACGAAAATACTCGAGTTTCGGGATTAAATTAGTTTTAGGCCTAACAGAAAGCACAGACGGATCTTTACTCACAATTTTGGCAATGTGGGTATTGTCAAATCCATAATCTCTCAAAACAGCTAGAACAGAGTCCGGATTGTCCGAGTTCTTGATTTTTACTTTCTTGGAGGCAGCGATTGCGGCTTTAAGCGACAACCCACATGAATTTATCAAGTAAGAAACAGTAAATGAGCATTCATCTGAATCTTGTTCGACCAAATTCACTGCTGATATTTCCACTGTTTTTAAACAACAAATCTTTCTACTATAAAACAAGTTGTTTCCTCCATTACGAGGAAACCCCAACTGAGAAATGCCCAAATTTCGTACATTTAATAAAACCCCAACTCGGGAAAATTCATTCAGTTTATAGCAAGAAGTGTAAAATTCAATGACAGTACAGGAAATTGATGAAACCATAGTATAGTAGAAGACTGAAGAACTCACCAAGAATTACGGAAGCCTGGACTTGGTAATCGGACAATCAGCGATTCAGCAATGAGATAATTTGAAGCATTTCTCAGTTAAGTTTTGTAGCATTTCTCAGTTAAAACCCTAACTGAGAAACTCTTACTATCCTTTCCCTATATAAAAAAAGTACTTTAGTCCCCAATTTTGGAATAATAACTTTTTAGTCCCCTGGGACTTTGAACTTTTTAAGTGTTTGGTCCTACGTAGTTATTTGGTCATTTCGATCCAGTTTTAACTTTGTAGTGAGCATTTTGATGTTCCAACGTAACGTGTCATCTGTATTGCCTCGCGAACAAGTTCGTAAAATATGCAATTAATATTAATTCGGTATTTGTGAAGCCCACTGAACACTTTATAATCTCGACACTCCATCTCGTGAGTATGATGACGCGGCCCAATCATGGTGGTCTTTTTTATAGCGAACCCGGCAAAGATCACACTACATCAGTCTCAAATTCCCTTCGGATCCACACAACCAAATAACTTTTGAATGAGGATACATTTTACGATGGGGGCAATGAGTGCTACTTGGGCTTGCATGCTTTCGGTTTGGACTCGAAGAGTTTACAATTGTTCACCCATGGAAGCCGCTTGTTCTTCCCACGCAACCTTGGTTTGGTCATTCTTCGGAGGCATTGCAATTGCACCTCTCAATGAAAGCACCAAAATGATAGACGATATCAGAATAGTTGCTCCTTTTCGAGTAGGAATGAAAACAAACAACTAAGAAACTGATTTTGGCCAAGCTTAAAATGAGCCTTTTTCATAGCAAATATTTATATACACAAAATGGCTAACCCACTTCCTAAAATTACTGCTACGTGGAATCATTCCCTAACTTATTAGCTAAAAGCAAGGAGCAAGTCTGCCACTTACTCACTACCAGAAACTACCTAGAAGACCAGTTCAACACTAATTAAAAACAAGACTCAACAAAAAACAAGATTAATTACATCAGATCATCCTTAGCCCAACTCGGTTTTTTGGCTATTCGCTTGGATCGGACCACTGGACTCTCTTTACTTGGACCTGCACTCGTATCAGCAAATGCGCTTCCTCTTCACCACGTAGGATTAAACACGGGCAATACCTCGTACATCTTCAGGTCTTAAGCCGAGTTCTTGAATCCCCACACGACCACGATAAACACTAAGAAGTTGAGGAACATGTTCTATGTACTTGGTCACAAACTTTTCCAAGAAAACCTTCTCTGGTCGTAAAATAAAAGAACCCAACCTTATATCCGTTCCCACTAATCCCTTCATTTGCAGAACTTTGACAACTGACGATCTCGGGATGACTCTCTTCTGTAAACTGTAATTAAGCACAGGCGGGCAACTAGCAATATCACTAGGCTTAAGACCCATTTCATTGACCAAATAGTCAATCACACCCGCGAGTTTCTTTTCAGACCTATACATAGATAAAGGATACTTTCTGAATATATCAGCAATCTGATCATCTGAAAAACCCCATCGCTTGAAGTTCTCAACTCTACTGTTCATCGTTGATTTATTCATTCTAATGAGCACATTGAGTGCTCTCACAAATGTTACACGCGTTGGATCAAACCCCAATCTAATAGCCTCATCTAAACCTGCACTAAACTGATCTCTAGGCTTATGAAACAAAGGGTTATAGTTAAGCAAGGCGAAAGAAATCATAGATTCAGACACTCCAGCTTGTCTTAATGCTTGTACATTTGGGGCCAACCTTTCTTTAACATCATACCTGAAAATCCCAGAGTACCCTTTAATAGCAGCAACAACTTTCGCATCATCAACAAGCACACTCTTCAAGAGATCGTAACACGGGATAATTCGCCTCTCCAAGCTACGTCCAAGTATATCCAGGTAGGAAGAAGTCATAACATCCGCAATTTCACTATCCGAAAGCCCCAGGGAGCGAAAGAATTCAAATTTGGGAATTAATCTTATCTCGGGTTTGCATACTAACACAGTTGGATCTTGTCTAATAGCTTTAGTGATATGGGTATCATCAAATCCATAATCTTTAAGAAGAGCAAGAACAAAATCTGGTCTATACCGGGTATCGAAGCGTGATTGATTCAATCGTTTGGCTAGAGCAAAAGCTTCTTTTGGAGAAAATCCGCAAGTGTCTACCAAGTAAGACACTGCAAATGGGTGCCGGAGTTGCTTTTCCGGCGGGATTGCTCCTGAGTTGTTTCTTCTTATTGATTTGGTTGATAACAAAACTGTACCTGTTCCAGACTGGGAAACGCAGAAATTTCTTGGATTTGCTGCCAAAATCCCATTTGGGTATGAAAAATTTCCTAGATTTTTTAGTAGGAATCCATTATTGTAGGAGAGATTAAGGTTGGTGCATAGTGTATACAACATTACGAACGAATTATGAAACCCTAAATCGGCAGAATGGGGACAGGGATTATTATGGAGGGTATTAAATCATAGGAATTAACGAAAAGAAAAAGGGAAATTGAAAGTTGGAGAGGTATGATTGTATGAACTACTCACTTTGTAATGATATCCAAGTGAAGATGAAATTGCTGTGGATGAAGCGCAGCCTTGGCCGAATGGTTCTTTGGTGGGATATCATATCATATGGTTAGAACCGGAACTGATGCAACCAAAGTTTCATTGACTTGCTGCAGCTAATGCTAATTTTTAAAATGTAAAAAAAAAAAATGTTTTTTATTTACCATACATTCATTCCGTTGTCATACTCTCAAATTACTATACTCACAACTACCTTTCTAGTTACATTACTTTTGAATACATATAATCTCTCCTTAATTCAGGTAATAACAATAACAGATAAAATTGATGCAAGTTATTTTGGGACGGCAAATTTATTGTAGACATTTTGTTAAAGCAGAGAAAGGTGATTATATTTAGGTCATTGGCTAAAAATTAATTTATACTCCCTCCGTTTCATGTTAATTGAGACCAAAGCATTCGGCTACAAGGATTTGATATCCAGATGAAAAGGGCACCGAAGAGAGCGGAGGGGTGGTGGCAAAAGGTGGTCCATGAATGGAGAGATAGAGAGAGAGAGAGAGAACAAGTTGAAAATGGCTGAGTGATATA
Organism: Campanula takesimana; assembly: GCA_026119855.1. Lineage (NCBI taxonomy): Eukaryota > Viridiplantae > Streptophyta > Magnoliopsida > Asterales > Campanulaceae > Campanula > Campanula takesimana. The sequence goes on from JAOWBW010000009.1 coordinate 106,180, forward strand.
CTCCCTCCGTCCCAGCTAACTTGACACTTATTTCCATTTTGGTCCGTCTCAGCTTACTTGACACTTCCCAAAATAGCCTACTTTTTATAATTTTATATTCACTCTACCCCACCACTCATTCTCTCATTTCATTTTCCACCACTCAATTTATTCAACCAACACTACTATTTACCACTCATTCTCTCTTTTCATTTTCTACCACACATTTTCCTTATTTTATTTTTTTTTCTTAGTTATTGTGCCCTCCCCTTAGGTGTCAAGTGAGGTGGGACGCAAGGAGTATGTGCATAGTTATTAAAACGAGAGAGAGAGAGAGGCTCAAGATAGATGGAGATATTAACTTGATGATCTAATTTTCATTTTTCCTTTATTCTTAATATGTGTCACTGTGAGGAGCACATCCTCAAATATTGTTTCACCCCCATCTCTTATGCAAATAATTATACCCCCTCCGTCTCAAAATCTCAAAATAAGGTTCCTACTTTCCTTTTTGATTCGTCCAGCGAGTGAGGTTTTCACTCCCAAAATGGCAAATTATGAACCGTCATTTGAACAACTTTGCCATATAACGCTTGTATAGTAAAAAAAAAAAAAATATTAACTAACCTATTTTTATCCTGTTGAATTATGAATAGTGTATCACACAATTATGCCCTCGACTCACTTGAGTTATTGACCCATTATTTATTGTTTTCTTAATAAGTGTGCAAAACCAAGATAGAAACCTTACTTCGGGGTGGAGGAAGAATTAGCTTAGTTAACTTAACCGACCATCGGGTCGGGTCGGTTCAGTTTGCAGCATAAATAGATCCTAAGTATATCCACAACATAGAAAGGAGCAAGTGTTTTATTTCAAAAGAAATCATGTAATCCAACCTCACTTACCCATGTTAGCTCTTCCAAAGCTTTCACCTTTCTTGTAACGAAGAATGCAAACTGCATGAAAACCTGGACATAATAATGAAATGGAACATTTAAGACGTGCCTCTTCCCCACCCCCACCCCTTTTTCCAGTTCAAGAAGCAAGAAAGAAAATAACAAAATCAAACAACTTTCACCTGCAAATTGCGACTAATACCGTGCTGAACAACTCAATTGCCACACTGTTTACTGCAGCCACATTTCCACCAACACTCCTTGATAAACTGACGCGGGAGCCAAATGGTTGGCACTTGTTAATCTTAATAATTTCAGTCAACTTCAAGAGGTTGTATCTATCAATCTACTGGGCCAAACGTTACAAATAATATACCATTGGAAAGGCCTCTGAATGTAGTTTCTGGAGCACTTTTCGGATCATTGTTTGGATCATTCTAGAGAGAGTTATGGATATTTTCGTGAAGGGTAGTCAGAAAATCAGATTCATCCGAAAATTTGACTATCTTGATGTTTAGCATGTCTTTTGAGCTTTCTATTTTATCTTAATCCTAAATAATAATAATTATCCTAATCCCTTAGAATCTTTAGTATTCCTAGACTTGGAGGGATGTTCCAAGTAACCTATAAATACCCTAGAAATAGTCATTGTAAGGGGAGTTGAATTTGAGTTTATAAAATATAAGTTGTGCTTTATGCCTTCTTTCTTGTTGTCATCTCTTTGGTGGATTCCATTGAGCGTCGAACAACACCCAACTCTGTATCCTTTTGGTGGATTCCAAAGGTGGTGAGTTGTTTTATGCCCTGTATCTTCAAGGTGGATTCCTTGAAGTGGTGAGCATCCTATCCTTTTCTACCAATTTTCTTTACTATTCTTTTCCGCTGCATTTGCCCCGTATCAAGTGGTATCAGAGCTCGGTTATAAACAACCTTCTTAGCGTTGTTTAGTCCGTGGGTATTTTTGTCTCAGTTTAAAAATCATTTTATCCGATTCTTCTTTTTCATCTCCTATTTTCTTATCAAAAAAAAAATATATATATAAAATCTCAATTCGTCATGGACATTTCTTGGCCTTTTACTAGTACTATCACTCAAGAACAATTTCTTGATTGGTCCCTACCTCCAATTTTTGATGAATATCCTCAAGATCAAAAAGAATTTTCTTTCCATGAATTCGAAATTTGTTCCATACCATGTTTTGACAAATGTATGGATGATTGTCAAATTTGTGGATCTTCTTCATCTTCTTTACTTGAGAAAAACTCAAAAGTTTTTAATATACTTTCATGGAGTCATTCAAGGGATAGTTTTCAAAATCTTAAACTTGACTTTTGCTACAACGATCCTTTCGATATCGATCGTTCAAGCATGCCATTCTCCTTGTTTCTCAAAAAAATCATCATTGATAACTTTCTTGCAACTTGTTGGACCGACTGGATGGATATCGTTAGGAGGGCAATCAAAGTTAAAGTTCGACAAGTTCTTAATAACAGATTGTCTACAAGTATCTTTAATACCTTACTCAAAATTCGTGGACGAATTTTCTTCAAGAAAGGGAGTATGACGCGGGAGCCAAATGGTTGGCACTTGTTAATCTTAATAATTTCAGTCAACTTAAAGAGGTTGTATCTATCAATCTACTGGGCCAAACGTTACAAATAATATACCATTGGAAAGGCCTCTGAATGTAGTTTCTGGAGCACTTTTCGGATCATTGTTTGGATCATTCTAGAGAGAGTTATGGATATTTTCGTGAAGGGTAGTCAGAAAATCAGATTCATCCGAAAATTTGACTATCTTGATGTTTAGCATGTCTTTTGAGCTTTCTATTTTATCTTAATCCTAAATAATAATAATTATCCTAATCCCTTAGAATCTTTAGTATTCCTAGACTTGGAGGGATGTTCCAAGTAACCTATAAATACCCTAGAAATAGTCATTGTAAGGGGAGTTGAATTTGAGTTTATAAAATATAAGTTGTGCTTTATGCCTTCTTTCTTGTTGTCATCTCTTTGGTGGATTCCATTGAGCGTCGAACAACACCCAACTCTGTATCCTTTTGGTGGATTCCAAAGGTGGTGAGTTGTTTTATGCCCTGTATCTTCAAGGTGGATTCCTTGAAGTGGTGAGCATCCTATCCTTTTCTATCAATTTTCTTTACTATTCTTTTCCGCTGCATTTGCCCCGTATCATAAACTTTGCATAAACAACATTTGGTCAGAAGAATTCTCTTGACCATTTCTTTCCAGTTATTCAGTAAATTAGTAGAAAAATGATAAGACTTACATAAAAAGAGGTTAAACTAGTTTTTGAGGAAGACAATCAAAAACCAGTTCTGAAGCCCAGTTCTGCAAGTCTCACCTCACCTTCATACACACTCCACAATTCAGGAACCTGGTCTTCGTACTTCTTTACATACCCATCTAAAAACTCCGTCTCAGGAATTGCTACACGAGTTATAAGAGTTATGTCATTTTCGAGCAAGCCTTTCAACTGCAGAACTCTAACAACTGAGCACCTAGGAATGAGTCTCTTTTTTAAACTGTAATGAAACATTACCCGAGTTCTCATAACATCAGCAGGCTCAAGACCCAAGGCATTCACCAGAAAACTCATCATCTCCTGAATTTTCTTCACGGATGTAAGCATAATTACAGGATCTTTCCTAAACGCAGAGGAGATATCGTTGTCAGATAAACCCCAGCTTTTGTACACTTCGACTTTCTTTTCCCACTTTGATTTACTCATAAAAACAATAGCATGAAGAGCGTGCACAAACTTGCATTTTGATGGCTCGAACCCTAACTTAATAACTTCCTTCACCCCCTCACCAAATTTACTGTCGTTCAAAGTTAGTATCCCGGTAGGGACACTAAGCATGCATGAAATCACAGATGCAGTGGCACCCACTTCTCTTAAGAGCTCACGATTGGGGGCGATATATCTCTCTACACCAGCTGTGAAAAGTCTATAGCTGTTAAGCTCAAAGCAGACACGACCTTTTTTGTCCTCAACTAACACACTCTTAAGGAAATCACAGCATGGAATGATGCGGTTGTTCAAGCTGCGGCGAAATATGAGAGGGGATGAAGAAAAAAACTCAGCAAGTCTACCCTCCTTAATACCCAAGGAACGAAAATACTCGAGTTTTGGAATTAAATTAGTTTCAGCCCTAGCAAAAAGCACAGACGGATCTTTACTCACAATTTTGGCAATGTGGGTATTGTCAAATCCATAATCCCTCAGAACAGCAAGAACAGAGTCCGGATTGTCCGAGTTCTTGATTTTTACTTTCTTGGAGGCAGAGATTGTGATGAGTGAGTTTTTACTCACTTTATTAGATACTTTTAAGCTTAATTATTGCTTTGTTCTCAAGCTTTTGTTATTTGATTTGTGTATTTTTGTGTTTTTGTTGTCTAGGGTGATTATGTGCTCAATCTACAAGAAAGAGGGAGAAAAAAGTGCTTAATTGAGTAATGATGCAAAGGCCAGGGGCTGCTGTGAAAAATCTGCAGAAATCCAGGGATCAAATTGCAATTTCTGATACACAGGGACTGTTTTGGAATTTCTAAAAAGATGAAGGACTAAACTGGAAATTATCAAATTATGAGGGACCTTTAAGGAATTTCGGAATTCAGCCCTAAAATTACCCCAAGTTGAAGAAGGAAATTAGTTTTCTAATTCTTTATGATATCTTTTGACTATTCTTTTTAGTTTAGGATTTCTTTTTAGTTTCCTTTTCTTTTTACAATTGTTTTTCTTTTTAGATTTAGGTTAGTTTTCTTTCTATAAATACTAGATAAGTTTTCTTGTATTTTTTATCAACAATGTAGCTAGTAAATATTTGTAAGGGTTGCAAGGTTGGAGGTAACTTTTATCTTTTAATTTAATTGAGGTATTTTTCTTTTCATCTCTCTATCTCTATTCATAATTTTACTTGTGCTTAATTTAAATCTATTGCTAGGGTTTGTAGATTTGATCACCCTATTTATCTTTGTGATTGATTTTTGCTAGGAAATTTTCCATTTACTGTGCCAGTGTAGATATTCATAAGTAGCATCTTTACGATTTATGCATGTGCCATGGTAAATTGTGAAGTGGGTAAAATTATACGATTATCTATATGAAATAATTGTAGAAAACATTCTTGATCTTAGTTTCTTTAAATCATTAAAGCAATTAATTTTTGGATCTAGACTGTGCCAGTTAGATTTGAATATTGATTAGGGTTTCTAGTGAGTGTGCCACTGCTATTAACTAATCTGAAAGAAGAAACAGAGATTGAAATAAATCTCGTGATCAAGTGAATAGGGTGAAAAGTGAAAAATTGTACCAATGATATTTGAATTAAAGACGGAGATATCTTTTAATTCTGCGATTCCTATCATTTATATGATTGCTCATGTTGATCACCTATCTTTTTATTTGTCGTTATTTATTTTTATTATGTTTATATAGTTAAATAACTTTGAATTAATCCAAGTCCCGGTGGATCGACCCTTGTGTTTGCATATTGCTATGACGATAGCTCGTGCACTTGCGAGGTATTATAATTTTGTCTATCAGATTGCGACTATTGTCGACAACCCACATGAATTTATCAAGTAAGAAACAGTAAATGAGCATTCTTCTGAATCTTGTTCGACGAAATTCACTGCTGATTTTTCCACTGTTTTTAAAGAACAAATTTTACTACTACAAAACAAGTTGTTTCCTCCATTACGAGGAAAGCCCAACTGAGAAATGCCCAAATTTCGTACATTTAATAAAACCCCAACTCGAGAAGACGCATTCAGTCTGCAGCAAGAAGGGTAAAATTCGTTTACATTACAGGAAATTGATGAAACCATAGTATAGTAGAAGACTGAAGAACTCACCAAGAATTACGGAAGCCTGGACTTGGTAATCGGACTATCAGCGATTCAGCAATGAGATAATTTGAAGCATTTCTCAGTTAAGTTTTGTAGCATTTCTCAGTTAAAACCCTAACTGAGAAACTCTTACTATCCTTTCCCTATATAAAAAAAGTACTTTAGTCCCCAATTTTGGAATAATAACTTTTTAGTCCCCTGGGACTTTGAACTTTTTAAGTGTTTGGTCCTACGTAGTTATTTGGTCATTTCGATCCAGTTTTAACTTTGTAGTGAGCATTTTGATGTTCCAACGTAATGTGTCATCTGTATTGCCTCGCGAACAAGTTGGTAAAATATGCAATTAATATTAATTCGGTATTTGTGAAGCCCACCGAACACTTTATAATCTCGACACTCCATCTCATGAGTATGATGACGCGGCCCAATCATGGTGATCTTTTATAGCGAACCCGACAAAGATCACACTACAGCAGTCTCAAATTCCCTTCGGATCCACACAACCAAATAGCTTTTGAATGAGGATACATTTTAGGATGGGGGCAATGAGTGCTACTTGGGCTTGCATGCTTGGTTTGGTCATTCTTCGGAGGCATTGCACCTCTCAATGAAAGCACCAAAATGATAGAGGAGGAACTACACTCCAAGGAATGAAAACAAACAACTAAGAAACTGCTACGTGGAATCATTCCCTAACTTATTAGCTAAAAGCAAGGAGCAAGTCTGCCACTTACTCACTACCAGAAACTATCTACTACTACCTAGAACACCAGTTCAGCACTATATATCCGTTCCCACTAATCCATTTATTTGCAGAACTCTGACAACTGACGATCTCGGGATGATTCTCTTCTGTAAACTGCAATTAAGCACACTTGGGCAACTAGCAATATCACTAGGCTTAAGACCCATTTCGTAAAACAAATTACAATAAGTATAATCAAAACAATTTATTCATTTACTCAGGTCTTAAGCCGAGTTCTTGGATCCCAACGCGACCTTGATAGACACTCAGAAGTTGAGGAACATGTTCTACATACTTTGTCACAAACTTTTCCAAGAAAACTTTCTTTGGTCGTAAAATAAAAGAACTTGACCTTATATCCGTCCACAGTAATCCCTTCATTTGCCGAACCCTGACAAATGTGAGATAACATCCAAATAAAAAAACTGCATTTCAGCCTTTTTTAAGAGATACAGCTTCAAATAACCAGAAAATACTGTTCTACAAATATACATAAGTTCAACAAACGACTACAACCAGTTCCAGTATTTGGCACAATAACTAAAGAGCATCCCTTTTTCCCGAAGTTAAACATCAGTAAATACTGTTATTACGGTAAGAGCATACAATAAAGTAACAGAAATTATTAATCAAATTTATCTCTAAAAAAAGTGAACTATCATTATGGGACGGATAGAGTAAAACAAAGTGAGGATGCAAGGTTATGCATTACTCCCAGCAACAACATACTACTGTATGGTATAGTCTCAGAGAGTAGGATACAAAGTCAGTTTACAACTGAAAAGTGTAAAGAGAGGATATCAATTACTCCCTCGTTCCCAAAATGAATGTTCAAAAAAATACGAGCTTAGTGTTGATCAAGAGCAAATTTGAAGAGAAAAAAAATCAGACATTCATTTTGGGACGGAGGTAGTATGATTATTGACACAACTAAGAGGTACTTACGCCTGTGCCGTTTAATGTTCCGGCAGAACTTGCTCCCGCATCTACATTTGAATGCTTTCGCAGGATGTTCGTGATCACCAAAATCAATGCCATAATCCTGCAAGCATATTGCGTACAGCTGATTAAGAATGAACTTGAATAAAATACAAATACTGCTTTACATGTGTTTTATATGATGAATTTCAATACCAAGTTCTCTTAAAAAATAATACCAGATTTCACATTCAAATGTACCCTGCTTCATATAGATCATCATCTCAAGCGATGTACACTAGTTTGCGAATACTGCGCTGAACAACTCAATTGCCACACTGTTTACTGCAGCCACATTTCCACCAACACTCCTTGATAAACTTTCTCACTGAATGACCTTTGCATGGCTCTATAATTTCCTCAATTTTGGATCTTTCAAGCGGGTATTCACTACAATAAAAGAGGCGGTGCGTCTGAAAAACGAGACAGATATAACCAAATTTCCCACTGGTAAAAAGCACAAACAGAAGCTGCAATGACTAAAAAAGGGGACAGATATTGCTTCAGTGATACTATTTGGTACTACGTCGTCCTCAAGAACAAAAATAAACATTCAATTTAGGATGGAGGGAGTATAATTTTATTGGAAATGAAAGAACTCTTAGTTAAAATGGTAAAACCCCAATAAAGAAAATCAAATTACAGAAAGTATATATAATCAAAACAAGTGATTCATTTACATAGTCATCAATGTAAATAAAGAAGGCTTTGGATCTGATCTACTAGAAAGTAGCCCAGAAAAAAAAACAGCAAATGCGCTTCCTCTTCACCATGTAGGATTAAACACAGGCAACACCTCGTACATCTTCAGGTCTTAAGCCGAGTTCTTGAATCCCCACACGACCACGATAAACACTAAGAAGTTGAGGAACATGTTCTATGTACTTGGTCACAAACCTTTTCAAGAAAACCTTCTCTGGTCCTCTAATAAAAGAACACAACCTTATATCCGTTCCCACTAATCCCTTCATTTGCAGAACTCTGACAACTGACGATCTCGGGATGATTCTCTTCTGTAAATTGTAATTAAGCACAGTTGGGCAACTAGGAATATCACTAGGCTTAAAACCCATTTCCTTGACCAAATAGTCAATCACACCCGCGAGTTTCTCTTCAGATATATGCATAGATATAGGATACTTTCTGAATATATCAGCAATCTGATCATCTGAAAAACCCCATCGCTTGAAGTTCTCAACTCTACTGTTCATCGTTGATTTGGTCATTCTAATGAGCACATTGAGTGCCCTCACAAATGTTACCCGCGTTAGATCATACCCCAATCTAATAGCCTCATCTACACCTGCACTAAACTGATCTCTAGGCTTATGAAACAAAGGGAAATAGTTAAGCAAGGCGAAAGAAATCATAGATTCAGACACTCCAGCTTGTCTTAATGCTTGTACATTTGGGCCCAACCTTTGTTTAACATCATACCTGAAAATCCGAGAGTACCCTTTAATAGCAGCAGCAACTTTCACATCATCAACAAGCACACTCTTCAAGAGATCATAACACGGGATAATTCGCCTCTTCAAGCTATGTCCAAGTAAATTCGGGGAGGAAGAAGTCATAACATCCGCAATTTCACTATCCGAAAGCCCCAGGGAGCGAAAGAATTCAAATTTGGGAATTAATCTTATCTCGGGTTTGCATACTAACACAGTTGGATCTTGTCTAATAGCTTTAGTGATATGGGTATCATCAAATCCATAATCTTTAAGAAGAGCAAGAACAAAATCTGGTCTATATCGGGTATCGAATCGCTTCAATCTTTTGGCTAGAGCAACAGCTTCCTCTGGAGAAAACCCGCAAGTGTCTACTAAGTAAGACACTGCAAATGGGTGCCAGAGTTGCTTTTCCGGCGGGATTGCTCCTGAGTTGTTTCTTCTTCTTGATTTGGATGATACCAAAACTGTACCTGTTCCAGATTGGGAAATGCAGAAATTTCTTGGATTTGCTGCCAAAATCCCATTTGGGTATGAAAAATTTCCTAGATTTTTTAGTAGGAATCCATTATTGTAGGAGAGATTAAGGTTGGTGCATAATGAATACAACATTACGTACGAATTATGAAACCCTAAATCGGGAGAATGGGGAAAGGCATTATGATGGAGGTATTAAATCATAGGAATTAACGAAAAGAAAAAGGGAAATTGAAAGTTGGAGAGGTATGATTGTATGAACTACTCACTTTGTAATGATACGATATCCAAACTGAAGATGAAATTGCTGTGGATGAAGCGCAGCCTTCTGGAATGTAGGGCCGAATGGTTCTTTGTGGGATATCATATGTTCAAGTTTTAGGATAATGATATACGGTACGGAGTATGTAGGGAAAATGAGTTCCGAATACTAAGTCGAATTCACCTCATAGGAAATGAAACTCCCAAGTCCCACCCAAAGACTTCTCCTTTTTCTAGTTTGTTCTTCTTTAAACTTTAAATGTTTTTAGGCCCAATTGCAATTTGGTTCCTTACATTTTCCAAAATTTACAATGTTAATGCTGTCATTTCAATTTCGCCAATTGATATATCCACTTTGTCTTTTTGTTGCAATCTGACTACAAAAGTAACTGGATGTTAGTTTTTTAACAGAATTTATATCATGTGACTAGCACATGACATTTTAAGGAGGTTTTAAGATGTTTTTGGAGTTATACATATCCGATTGGTATGATTCTTTTATAAAATTGAAGCTAATATTTAAATATACAACATTTATTTTTTGGGTAAATTTTTTTGTTGACCATATTATTTTATATTAAACTTTAATATAAAATAATTAAAAAATAGAAAACCGCGTGAAAAAAAAATCTAAAAAGGAAATTGACCTCAAATATGTTTCATATGAAGTAAATGTTGTATGTGGAGTATCAGTTCATGATAATATTGTATAGAGAGAAAAAAAAGGAGAGGAAGAGGAGAATGAATTAAAGGAAGGGTGTATGTGGAAAGAGTGATGCATGAAGGTGACAGAGTGGTGGGGGAAAGTAAAGGAGAGGAAAGAAAATATAGCATGGTGGAAAGTAGTAAATTTTCAGATTATTTTCACATATTCTCTTATTTTTAAATTAATTTTATTTATTTAATTACAAATTAATATAATTTATTTAATTCAAAAAAATGTTGTAGATATAAATATTAGCGTCGATTTAAAAAAAAAAGAATCATATCAATCGGATATATGTAACTCCAAAAACATCTTAAAACGTCCCTTTAAACATATTTGTAGACACCCCACCTTGGACCGCTCACCCCGATTGCACGTTTGATTTTGTGTTTCTCCCTCTTTTAAGTGTTTTTTGTTAGTTTCTGTTACTTCCGTTAAGTTCCTGACTGACTCCGTTAAGTCCAGGGACTAAACTGAATAATAGGGCTGACTTTCCAGTCCATTCTGTCGAAAATGCCATCTCTGAGTCGCGCGCCTCCGTCCATAGGAGCCAGAAGCGCGCGCCTTCCGCCCCCGAGGTAGGAAGCACGCGCCTCTGGGTGTCAGTTACAGATTTCTGTCCAAGAATCTCTCCCTTGCTCATTTTACAAGATTTTGCCCGGGAAAGATTTCTTGGTGACTGCGTTTTGGCGCCAAAAACATCTCTTTTACAACTATAAAAACCTCTCTTCTCCACCATTTCAAGAGGAGGATTTTTCAACCAAAGAGAGGACTTTTTGTGACTAAGAAAACTATACACAAACACTTTCAAAAGCATTTCAAGGCAATTCTCCAAGGTGTGTTTAAAGTCATCTTGAAGTATAGGTAAAAAGACTATTCTCTTCCTCTTCTCTACTCCATCTCTTTTCTTTTACTTTAATCAAACGTGCAATCACCCAAACCATTTTGAGACATGACACCAAAGATTACTTCACTTCATTGAAGTTAGTCAAGGAGTTATCTCCCCACATTCTAAAAACCCCCTTTTTAACCCCCTTTATCATCATCAAGAATAAGAAGAACATTTTATCATTTATGTAGATTTTGATCAAGCAAGACCAACTTTAGTTGGGCGAGAGGGTGTTTAAGTACTTCCCATCTCGTAACCTAACCCCCGAACCTCATAATAAGAATCTCTGTTTTCGTAAATCAAACTTAGGCTATACATTAGGTTTTTCTTATGTTCCTCTAAAAACATAGGTGGCGACTCTAAAAACAAGTTAGACATCCTAGGATAATTCACCACTCTAGCCAAACCGTGGTCTCCCGGTGTATCTACAGTGGCGACTCCGCTGGGGAAGTTTGAGAGTTAAGCTTGCATTTCTAATCAAAATCTACATTTTCTGAGCATTCTGGTTCCTGGTGGGGGAAGCGTGCGCCTCTGGTCTTCTTGGCCTAAGGCGCGCGTGTCCCACATCAAGGACCAGAGTCGCCTACTTCTTAATGTTCTTCCTATTCTTCTTTTTTTTCTCTACACTAATCATTTCTGCAGGGGTCACAACATATATTCAGGACCAGGGCAATCCCCTGAGTCCAAAGTCTGACATTCTGATAGGTTTGCCCAGAAGCGGGCGCCTCCCACAGACATTGCGCCATGCGCGCGCTTCCCATATCACCAGCCAGAGGCGCGCGCTTCTGGGTAGGTTTCCAGAACAGGGACAGTTCCAGAGCAGTGTGATGGGGTGTGGGCACAGTTGCCTGCATCAGGGCTAATTTGGACCCTTGGACTGTTTTAATTTTGTGTTTTATTTCATCGGTCACACGGGTGATTCGAGAGTTGTAATTATGTGCTTATTTACTTTTCTTTTCTTTTCTTTAACAAAAATAAAATAAAAAAAATAAAAAAGTTTTGTCACATGTTAGACCTCACACTACTTGCACAAATTCCTATGAATTGCTCACTATCGAGTCGCACAAGTTCATAACCCCAAACCCGTCGAGGCCCGTCCTAGGAAGTTTCAAGCTCCACCAGACCTTGACTCTTTCGAAGCGATAAACCTCAGCCCGTGGCGTAGTTCATGACTACATGCCGGGGGTGATCTTTAAGCCTCTCTTTAGCCGAGCACTCAATAAAACTCTACACTAATCATTTATTTATAGTTTAAAAGACTATTATAATATACTCCCTCTAACCCAGATAGATAGTCTCATTTTGACTTTTTATAATCAACAATAGTGAACTTTGATCACAAATTAGTGTCAATCTAATCTTCTCAATAAAACTCTAGAAGTTATTATCGATAAATCGTTTAATGCTTTATCAATAACAAATTTTAGAATTTTGTTGGGATGATTAGCTTGACCTTAATGCGTGGTCAAAGTTCAATATTGTTGACCCTAAAAAGTCAAAATGAGACTATCTTTTTGGGACAAATGGAGTATACATTTTTAGTTTGATTATAAATATTGCACTTTCATTTTTGATTTGCCACGAATTAACGTCGCATTTTCAATAAGAAAAAAAGATTCATTGTAATTTATTATTTTGGTACTCTCTCTGCTCCGGAATAAATGTCATTTTTTTATACGTTATTACGAAAGAACATTGAGCAAAATAATTAAAATTTAAAAAATTATTTTTGTACTTCCCCAAATTAATGTCACGTTTTTTAAAAAATTATTAAAATATTTAAATTAATATTAGTTATTAGTCAAAAATCAAACAAATCATTAATAATATTAGCGATCCACAAAGAGAGTATACGAATAACAAGAATTGTAAAAATCTAGTAACAACATGTTTTTATAAGAGACTGGAAAAACGTGTTTTTTAAAATGACAATGGTATTTTTATAAATATCTTATACTTATTGAACAAGCTGGGACGGTTAACACACGACCGACAATCTTCAACACTAACACTGACACTTTTTAACACAATCACCGACACTCTATAACAATATCACTGACACTTAGTAAAAGCTTTCAGCTTCATGTTTATAATGCTAGTGTAAATGGCTGGCACTTTAAACATTACCACTTATACATATCAAAAGTACTAGTGTCGATGCTTATAAATGCCAGCAAAGACGTCTGGCACTTTGTAACAATAGCACTGACAGTTATTAAAAATGTCAGTTTCTATGTTTCTAAACGCCAGTAAAATCACTGACACTGTATAATATTAGAATTGTCATTTACGATGCAGATATACGTTTTCCAGTTTATTTACAAAATTGTAATTGCTTGGTTTAAAACACGTTTTTTCCCAACATAAGGAAAAACACGTTTTGCATAAGAACTACTCCAATATGTACTTATTATTTTAATTATTTTTAATAATATAATATTTTTTCACTCAATAATAAATATTGCATTTGACTTGTCAACATTTATAAAGAATGTCCTGTACTTATTTATGTTTTATTTTTTCCATATTAAATTGCACTAAATCTATTTTTTATTGAAAATGTGACATTAATTGGTGGCAAATAAAAAAAAGTTCAATATTATAACATGACAAAAGAGTACTCCTATATTACAATAGTCTTTTAAACTATAAATAGTTGGTTTGAAATTTTATAATCTCAGGGGATATGTAAATTAAATGAATTTAAATAACAATCGTGAAAAAATAGTTTAGTAGTAAGATGCAGTAACTAATTTGATTGAAGAAACAAAATAGACGAAAACATTTAAAGCTTAAAGAAGAACAAACTAAAAAAAGGAGATGACAATAAAAAAGTTCAATATTATAACATGACAAAAGAGTACTCCTATATTACAATAGTCATTTTCCCTTTATGTATCATTATCCCAAGTTTTATTGTTTCTTATTTACCATACAGTCGTACTCACACACTTATATTAATGTAAGTCTCACTTTCAAATTACCCCTTCCGTCCCAAAATAATCTGTACATTTGACAATTCAAACTTTGATGCAAGTTGTTTTGGGACGGAGTACGATCGCATTTCTTTTAAATTAATGCCTTATTTTATACATGTGACCTACAAAGTAAATTTATTGTTACAAAGCAGAAAGGTGATTATATTTAGGTCATTAGCTAAAAAATATTTTATACATGTGACCTACATAGTAAATCTTTGTTGCTTATTGTACCATTTCCAAATTTATTGTCCGTCCATTGACTCAAAGTTCACATTTCCCTTTGTAACGAACATTTGAGTTCAATTTTCGATCCAAACACGTTGAAAATAACATGTTGTTGTGAGTCACTGTTACAATTTAAATGTCCGTCATCAATTTCGTTAAATTGTTAATACAAGGGAAATGAGATAGATTATACTCTTATGTCTAGAAAAAAACTAGTCTCACTTTGACTTTTCATTGTAAACTCAATTAAACTTCAACAATAACTTTGTAAAAATTTACTTATTCCTAACCCGTTTCAAAAGTTGTTAATGATTCATCATTAGGAATACTATCAGTATAAAAATTAAATTACATAAGAATAGCTGAGATTTCATAAAATAATAAAATAATGATCAAAGTTTAATTGAGTTGGCCATAAAAATTGAAGTAGTAGTACCATCTTTCCAAAAAAGTGGGATAACTATAAGCCTTGCAGTTTGGGCTACGACGAATCCAAGGTATTTAGTTTGGGCTACGACGAATCCAAAATAAATACTCCATGAGAGTATCATTTAACCTCGCAATTCGGACCGCGATGAATCCAGATTAAATATGTCATGAGCCTTTGGCTCTTGTCTGCATACATTCCCCCTGTCACGGAATAAATGTCACCTTTTTTTCCGTTAATACGAAAGAAGTTTGAGCACCAAAGAGTTCTAGCTCACACAAGAGATAATATCCAGATAAAGAAACTGCATTTCAACTTTTTTTAAGAGATTCAAAGTTAATAACTTTAACCAGAAGTCTCCACAAAACCAGAAAATCATGTTCTACAAATATACACAAGTTCACCAAAATGACTACCAATAGTTCCAGTTTTTCGCATAAAGCATCCCTTTTTCCGATGTCAACTAACATCAGTAAATTTTGTTATTACGGTAAGGGCATACAAAATCATCAGCGTAAATTTAAACTGTTATAGCAATTGCGCAACTTAATAATCTACGCCCAAATCTTGCTCCTGCAAATGTGATATAACTTGGTGAGAAATTAGTATTCAGACATATTTTCTAGTACATACTCCGTTCGCCAACTGATGCAGGCCAGTTTCCAGGACAGACAATAAATCCTACTTCCTCCGTCCCATAAAAGATAGTTCCACATTTTAGCGGTTGATTTGATTGAACTTTGGCCAAAGATTTAGAAAAAACTAGGGCAACATTTAGCCCCCCAAAGTATCAATCAAATCTCACTTTGGGCCCCAGTTTCAAAAGTGGGTGTGTTTGGTATTTTAGTTTCCAAATCATCCCACTTTACCCCTGGCACTTTCTAAATCATCCCACTTTACCCCTGCTCAAGTGTACATAACTACGTAAGGGAGCAAAGTGGGACAAATTCAAAATTAAAGTAGCAAACAGACTCACTTTTCAAACTGGGGTGAAAAGTGGGATTTGGTGGAAATTTGGGGAGATTAACGTTAATTGGCCGAAAAACTAATTATCTAAATGAAATCCTAGAACTTCTCATTGATTACACCATTAAAATTACTGCCAATAACAATTTCAAGATTTTCATTAAGATAAAAAAAAGTAACATAAATTATTGTAAAAGTTCAATCAAATTTATCTCAAAATAAGTGAACTATCTATAGGGGATGCAAGGAGTAAAACAAAGTGAAGATGCATGGTTTTGCAGTTGTCACAACAACAACATGCTACTGTGTGGTTAGTCTCAAGAGAGTAGGATATAAAGTCGGTTTACAACTGAATAGTGTAGAGAGATATCAATTACTCCCTCCGTCTCAAAATGAATATCCGATTTTTTTTCAAATTTGCTGTTGATCAAGAATGAATTTGAAAAAATAAAAATCAGACATTCGTTTTGAGACGGAGGTAGTATGATTATTAACAATTAAGAGGTACTTACGCCTGTGCCCGTTTAATGTTTCAGCAGAACTTGCTCCCGCATCTGACATTAAATGCTTTCACAGGATGTTCATTGATCATCAAAATCAATGCCATAATCCTGCAACCATATTGGGTAAAGCTGATTAAAAATGAACTTGCATAAAATACAAATACTGCTTTACACATGTTTTACATGATGAATACCTAGTTATCTTAAAACATAATTCATCTTAAATTACTAGATTTCACATTCAAACGTACCCTGCTTCATAAACGTCATCATCTCAAGCGATGTACACTATTTTGCAGCCTTGAGACTCACCTCACCATCGCCATTTATTCAAAGCCTCGGCTACACGGATTTGATATCCAGATGAAAGGGGAACCGAAGAGAGCGAAGGGGTGGTGGCAAAAAGGTGGTCCATGAATGGAGAGAGAGAGAGAGAGAGAGAGAGAGAGAGAGAAAGAGAAAGCAAGCTGAAATTGGCTGAGTGATTTATGTGCCTACTTATCAAGGAGAGAGAGAAAGGCTGAAGATAGATGGAGATATTAACTTGATGATCTAATTTTCATTTTTCCTTTATTCTTAATATGTGTCACTGAGGAGCACATCCTCAAACATTAAGTTGAGTTATGTATATTGTTTCACCCCCATCTCTTATGCAAATAATTATACCCCCTCCGTCTCAACATAAGGTTCCTACTTTCCTTTTTTATTCTTATGCAAATAATTATATTCCCTCCGTCTCAACATAAGGTTCCTACTTTCCTTTTTGATTCGTCCCAGCGAGTGAGGTTTCACTCCCAAAATGGCAAATTATGAACGAGAAAATTTTGGGGGAAACTAGTTCCTCCATAAGTTATAAAAGCCCTGTTTTTATAGGGTTTAAGGTTGTTTTATAGGGTTTAGGGTTGTTTTATAGGGTTTAAGGTTTAGGGTTTAAGGTTGTTTCATAGGGTTTAAGATTTAGGGTTTAGGGTTTAAGGTTGTTTTATAGGGTTTAATGTTTAGGGTTTAAGCGTTAAAAACAGAACTTTTTATAACTTATGGAGGAACTAGTTTCCTCCAAAACGTACTCATTATGAACAGTCTTTTGGACAGCTTTGCCATATAAGGCTTGTATAGTAAAAAAAAAAAAAAACTTACTTAACTAACATATTTTTATCCTGTTGAATTATGAATAGTGTTATGCCCTTGACTCACTTGAGTTATTTACCCATTATTTATTGTTTTCTTATTAAGTGTGCAAAACCAAGATAGAAACCTTCAGAATGGAGGAAGAATTAGCTTAGTTAACCGACCATCTGGGTCAGGTCAGTTTGCAGCATAAATAGAACCGAAGTACATCCACAACATAGAAAGGATCAAGTGTTTTATTTCAAAAGAAATCATTTAATCCAACCTCACTTACCCATGTTAGTTCTTCCAAACCTTCCCCGTGCAAGAAAAAGCAAGAAAGAAAATAATAAGTTCAAGCAACAAATTTCACCTGCAACTTGCAACTAATACCACGCTGAATAACTCGATTCCCACATTGTTTACTGCAGCCACACTTCCACCAACACTCCTTGATAAACTCTGCATACTTATCACTACACCCAGGTCTATGAAGTGTAGCGCATCGCTGCTGAGGAAACCCTGAATGATCTCAATAACCAAAATTAAAAATGAAAGATAAACCCACATAAACAACATTTGGTCAGAAGAATTCTCTTGACCATTTCTTTCTAGTTATTCAGTAAACTAGAAGGAAAATGATAAGACTCAGGCTCCGTTTGTTTCGCGTAAAATAACTTCCAGAAAATGTTTTCCCCATTTTCCGGTGTTTGTTACGCATCGGAAAATGAGAAAAATATTTTCCGGAAAATGGTTTTCCCTCTTTTCTAAGTAAAATGGCTTACGGATTTTTACTAAGTAAATCATTTTCCGGAAAATGTTAACTCTCTCACTCACACCCAACTCTCCATAAAACCCCACCATACCCACTACACCTCTAACACCACCCTCTTCATCCATCCTATCCCCCACCCCAAACTACCCCAGCACCCACCCCACCCCCACCCTACCCCACCACCCCACGCCACCCCACCCCCACCCTACCCCACCCAAAAAAAAAAAAATCTTTTCACTCATATTAAAAAAAAATGAATATCTCCACCACCCCCAACTACCCCAGCACCCACCCTACCCCACCACCCCACCCCACCCAAAAAAAAAAAACTTCTTTTAACTCATATTAAAAAAAAATTTGAACATCTCCACCAACCCCAACTACCGCAGCACCCACCCACCCCACCAAAAAAAAAAAAAACTTCTTTTCACTCATATTAAAAAAAAATGAACATCTCCACCACCCCCAACTACCCTTCCCCCACCCTAACCCTACCCCCACCCTACCCCACCACCCCACCCCCCCCCCCCCCCAAAAAAAAAAAAAAACTTCTTTTCACTCATATTAAAAAAAAATGAACATCTCCACCAGCCCCAACTACCCCAGCACCCCACCCCACCCTACCCTACCCCACCACCCCACGCACCCCCCTCCACACAAAAAAAAAAAAAAAAACTTCTTTTTACTCATATTAAAAAAAAAAAAAAAAAAAAAAAACCTCCACCCCTCAACTACCCTACTACCCCCACCCACCCCACCAACCCACCTCCCACCCCCCCCCCCCAAAAAAAAAAAAAAAAAAAAAATCACTCATATTAAAATTATTTTTGAACACCTCCCCCGCTCCCCACTACCCCACCCCTACCCCCACCACGCACCTACCCCCACCACCCCCCCCCCCCAAATAAAAAAAATAACTCATATTAAAATTATTTTTGAACACCTCCCCCACCCCCACTTACCCCACCCACCCCTCACCCCTACCCCACCCACCCCCACAACCACCCATCCCACCCCAACCCATAATCTCCACCCACATTCAATTTTTTTCTCATAATTATTCTTTTCCTCATATTAAATTATTATTTTCATATGAAAATATTTTCCGGAAAACATTTTCCTTAGATTTACCAAACAACCAAAAACATGTTTATGTCATTTTCCGGAAAACATTTTCATTTTCCGGAAAACATTTTACGGGAAATCATTTTCCGGAAATTGTTTTACGCGAAACAAACGGAGCCTTACATACAAAGAGGTTAAACTAGTTTTTGAAGAAGACAATCAAAAACCATGGCTGAAGAGCCATGGCTAAACAACAAGCAAAGAATTGCAAACATTTTGCAACCTACAACCCTAGAAACACGCCCTGTTTAACCAACTATATCCAAGCGCATAGAGAATCTCACTGTTTGAGGGTTTTCAGCTGCCGATAAATAGTACTCCCTCCGTCCCAAAATGATCTTCGCGTTTGACTATTCAAACTTTTTAAGGATCTGAACACTTGTTTCACTAGTCATGCTTTGTTTTAGAAATGTGAAGAACTTTTTGAGACAATGTGAAATGACAAATGAGAAGATCATTTTGGGACGGAGGGAGTAGTAACAAGTAAAAGAATATGATTTTCAACAACAACAAAAAAAATAACTTTTTTTGGCATAGCACATACAGAACATGCAAATGTAAGCACACATATATTGTGGTTTCATTTTCATGAAATACAATGTAGCCTAATGAAAGTCAGAGAAATTTCATGAAATTATCAATTTAAGTACTTCTCTAAACATTCTTGAAAAAAAAAACACATTGAAAAGGTATGTGCATGCTTAAAAGTAAACAATCCTTGCATTATTAGAAACTTTTCTTTTTCTCTAGGTACGCAATAAGACAAGCTACAATTATGCTATTCAGTGTTTCTCTTGAGTCCCGAAGCCCAGTTCTGCAAGTCCCACCTCACCTGCATACACACTCCACAATTCAGGAACCTGGTCTTTGTACTTCTTCACATACCCTTCTAAAAACTCCGTCTCAGGCATTGCTACACGAGTTATAAAAGTTATGTCATTTTCGAGCAAGCCTTTCAACTGCAGAACTCTAACAACTGAGCACCTAGGAATGAGTCTCTTCTTTAAACTGTAATGAAACATTGCCGGAGTTCTCATAACATCAGCAGGCTCAAGACCCAACGCATTCACCAGAAAACTCATCACCTCCTGAATTTTCTTCTCGGATGTAAGCATAATTACAGGATTTTTCCTAAACGCAGAGGAGATATCATTATCAGATAAACCCCAGCTTTTGTACACTTCGACTTTCTTTTCCCACTTTGATTTACTCATAAAAACAATAGCATGAAGAGCGTGCACAAACTTGCATTTTGATGGCTCGAACCCTAACTTAATAACTTCCTTCACCCCCTCACCAAATTTACTGTCGCTCAAAGTTAGTATCCCGGGAGGGACACTAAGCAAGCATGAAATCACAGATGCGGTGGCACCCACTTCTCTTATGATCTTAAGATTGGGGGCAATATATCTCTCTACACCATTACGGAAAATTGTAGAGCCGTTTAAACTCAAAGCAGACACGACTTTTTTGTCCTCAAGTAACACACTCTTGAAGAAATCACAGTATGGTATGATCCGATTCTTCAAGCTGAAGCGAAATACGTCAGGGGATGAAGAAATATACGCAGCAAGTCTACCCTCCTTAAAACCCAAGGAACGAAAATACTCGAGTTTTGGGATTAAATTAGTTTCAGGCCTAACAAAAAGCACAGCCGGATATATACTCACAGTTTTGGCAATATAGGTGTTGTCAAATCCATAATCTCTCAAAACAGCTAGAACAGAGTCCGGATTGTCCGAGGTCTTGATTTTTACTTTCTTGGAGGCAGAAATTGCGGCTTTTGGCGACAACCCACATGAATTTATCAAGTAAGAAACCGTAAATGAGCATTCTTCTGAATCTTGTTCGACCAAATTTACTGCTGATATTTCCACTGTTTTTAAACAACAAATCTTTCTACTACAAAACAAGTTGTTTCCTCCATTACGAGGAAAACCCAACTGAGAAATGCTGAAATTTCGTACATTTAATAAAACCCCAACTCGGGAAAATTCATTCAGTTTATAGCAAGAAGTGTAAAATTCAATGACAGTACAGGAAATTGATGAAACCATAGTATAGTAGAAGACTGAAGAACTCACCAAGAATTACGGAAGCCTGTACTTGGTAATCGGACTATCAGCGATTCAGCAATGAGATAATCTGTAGCAACGTATTTCTGAAATTTCACTCTTATCCTACTTAAAACCCAACTGAGAAATACCCAAATATCGTCCTCCTAGATGTCCAATCCAGAAAATCACGATTCATACCCTAAGGTTGTGTTCGGTAGCATTAATCACTTAATGTTGATGCTTAATACTCCCTCCGTCCCATTTTAAACTTCAAAAATTTCCCTTTTGGTTGTTCCATTTTAAACTTCAAAAATTTCCCTTTTGGTTGTCCAATTTTAAACTTCAAAAACCAAAAAAATAAATTTGTTTATATTTTTTTATTTAGTGGGACATACATCTCATACACACAACAACTATCTACTAACTATTCTTTACCCCACTTTCTCTCTCATACCCACTTTCTATCCTCACAACACTCTACTTCACTATCTATATTTTATAGGGCAAATTACAATTTAGGGCCTAATTTCTACGAGGCGGTTGCAGTTTAGGGCTTGACGTCTAAAATTTGGCGATTTAGGGCTTGACATGTCAATTTTTACGCAATTTAGGGTTTTTTGACGATTTTCATCCAAATTCATGTTAAGCATGTTACATTAATAAGGGGGTCAATTGCAAAGTTTTGAAACTAAAGGGAAGAGTTAAAAATGGCAATAAAAACCAAATTAGGTCTCCTTCTATCTGCGAGCTTCAACGACTTGTCCTCACCCCTCCCCTTATCCGGCAACCCTCTCTTCCTCCTCCTCCTCCGACCACCCCTTCCCTCCCCCTCTCCGTCAAAATCCGGCCACTACTCTCCTATCCTTCCTCTCTTCGCGACAGCGCTGCCAAACCCGGTAAGATCTACGCAGATCTGCCTCATCCTTCTTGTACCAAACTAACCAACTCCGGCGTCTAAGCTCCTCCCTAATCTGCGCCGGTTATCTTCCACGGCCAAAAAACAGTGCAACCCACTCCAAATCTAGGCGGGTACGCTAACAGCCATTGGAATCGGAAAAGTAGGTTTTGAAATTTTTTATTTATTGTTAATTCATAGTCTGCACACCAAAATTTGGTTTTGAAAATTTTGATTTTGAAATTGAAAGTGGGTTTTGAAATTCGTGAATTGGAGTTGAAACGGGGTTTTGAAATTAGGGATTTTTAGTTTTCAGATGTGGGTGGTGGTGGTGCTACGATGTTAGATGTGGTGGCGATGTTAGGGTGGTGGTGCAGTGGTGGTGCTAGGGTGTTAGAGATGGTGGTGTTAGTTTTGTTGTTAGTGATGATGAACATGGATGAAAGAGATGAGTGTTTATTTTGATTTTAAAAGAAAAGTTTTGATCCATTAATTTATGAATAAAAAAAGTTGTATAAGTTTAATTTCTTTACAAAATTGATAAATTTTGAAATTAGATTTATTATAATTTTAGATATTAATTTATTTTAATTTTTTGTATTTTTTATATGGGGCAATTCCCATTTAGTCCCTCATTAGAATCTAAACTACCACCTAGTCCAAGGTATTTTCAATATTACCACCTAGTCCAAGGGATATTAAAAGGGCATGAATGCCCTTACTAAATGACTGGAAATTACATGATTACCCCTCCCTCCTCAACCTTTCACCTTCTCACCGGTCAACAACTTTGACCGACCGGCCACCACCTCCGGCCGACCACCACCTCCGGCAACCTTTTTCCGGCCAGTTTTCCGGCAATATTTTCCGGTGACATTTTCCGGCCACCATTTCCGGTCACCGTCTCCGGCGACCATTTTCCGGCGGCCACCTCCGGCAACCATATTCCGGCGGCCACCTCCGGCCACCATTTTCCGACCACCGTTTTCTGGCGGCCACCTCCGGCCACCATTTTCCGACGGCCACCTCCGGCGACCATTTTCCGGTGACCACCTCCGGCAACCATATTCCGGCCACTATTTTCCGGCTACCACCTCCGGCCACCATTTTCCGGCTACCGTTTTCCGGCGACCATGTTCCGGCCACTATTTTCCGGCGACCACCCCCGGCCACTATTTTCCGGCCACCATTTTCCGGTGACCACAATTTTCCGGTGACCACCTCCGGCGACCATTTTCCGGCCACTTTTCCGGCGACAATTTCCGGTCACCATTTTCCGGCGACCACCTCCGTGCACCTTTTTCGGCGACCACCTCCGGCCACCTTTTCCGGCCACCTCTGGCGGCCATTTTCCGGCGACTACTTCCAACCACCTTTTCCGGTGACCATTTTCTGGTGACTATCACCGGCAACCATTTTCCGGCCACCACCTCCGACCACTTTTTTCCGACAAACATTTTCCGGTGACCACCTCCAACGACCATTTTCCATTGTCCATTTTATTTTTATGAAAAAAAACAATAATTCTTTATTTAAAAAACAACTACACATTTTCTACAAGAACAAATTAAAAGCTCTTAGCAACAAATTCACATTTTTTTTAAAAAAAATAATTTTTTTCAAGAACAAATTCACAGTTGTTTCAGAACAAGTTCACAGTTGTAAGTTCGCATTTGTTCCAAGAACAAATGTAAATTTGTTCTTGTTCCAATTGTAAGTTCGCATTTGTTCAAAAAAAAAAAAAAACACATTTGTTCTTGTTCCAAGAACAAGTTCGCAATTATAAGTTCACAATTGTAATTTCGCAATTGTTCCAAAAACAAGTTCGCAATTGTTCCAATAACAAGTTCGCACTTGTTCCAAAAACAAGTTCGCAATTGTAAGTTCGCAATTGTAAGATCGCACTTATAAGTTCGCACTTGTAAGTTCACAATTGTAAGTTCGCAATTGTAAGTTCGCAATTGTTCCAATAACAAGTTCGCACTTGTTCCAAAAACAAGTTCGCAATTGTAAGTTCGCAATTGTAAGATCGCAATTGTAAGTTCGCACTTGTAAGTTCACAATTGTAAGTTCGCAATTGTAAGTTCGCAATTGTTCCATTAACAAGTTCACACTTGTCCAAAAACAAGTTCGCAATTGTAAGATCGCAATTGTAAGTTCACAATTGTAAGTTCGCAATTGTATGATCGCAATTGTAAGTTCACAATTGTAAGTTCGCAATTGTTCCAAAAACAAGTTCGCAGACCCCAAAGACCCAATTACCTCTGTTCACATACCCCAAAGACCCCTCCCTCTTTAGTCATTTTTTTTTCTTTTTCATAGCTACAAGTGAGAGATCTATCATCTTTTTCTTCTATAACTAGAAAACTAAAGTATTTCAAGTCCATTATCCCTTCACATAAAGTGGTTTTTATGAGGGATGGATCAGTAGGGGCCTAATGTCGGTTATACTCCCGTAAAAAGTGGCTGTACCACTTAAAACAGCATATTCACAATGCACATCAAAGCATACCATTATCGATGATGGCCCTGAAACATAATTCAACCAATTGCATCCTCCAAATTTTCAGCTTATACATCCTCACCTCGTTTTTGCTGATACTGATGATTGCGTTCTGAGACCTTATATAAAATGAAACAATCCAATCTCATGTACGGAAACATGAATTCCAAAATGATAAAACAATACTTCTATAACACACACACACACACACACACTTTAGGATTGAGAGAGTAATTTTTCATCGAGATTCATTTTCTTCTAATTTAGATAACAATACCAAGGCGCACGGAAGAAAAATGCTCATTGCTGATATTCACATGATATTATCAAAAGACTCAAAACCTAACTAAGTATTTCCAACAGATAGCATAATTTCGGAATTTAATGTCAAAATACATATTGTCAAAAAATAAAAATAAAATCCCAAAGCTTCTGAACCGCTCCCAAATTGATCAAAGCAACAAAAAAAAAAAAAACTAAAAGCGCACCTGACAAAGACTGTGAAACAGTTCATCATCACTCCGAGAATCATCAAAGCTCAGCAACTGTAACAACTTCCCAAAGTAATGTACATACATCACCAACGCAGCACCGTGTGCGGCGGCAGCCACTGACCCCACAACCATCAAACCCCAATCGCATCCATCCGCATAATTAAACAGAGAAATGAAAGGCACGGCCTCCGGCGACACCGACTCAGTACTATCATCGTCTTCTTCCAGTTCCGGTTCAGGATCGATGTCAGGTCCTAAGTAGGGCAACGGCGATTCCGGCGGCTCTGACATCTCTGAAACCGGCGTTAATGGCTGAGCATGGGGTGGGGACCACCCAAATACTGCCCGAGACGCCATGATTAACAACAATACTAGACAGAAATTGAGCTGCTGGAGGAGAAGATTAATCAAATCATGTTCATTCGGAAAAACAATTTGAATTTCTCTGAAATTGATGATCGATATGAAAGAGAAATGGGAATTGGGGAAGATAAAGGGGGTCGGATCTGATTCGCCGGCGGTCGCTGGATCTGGAGAAGGAGTATCAACACTCAGAGGCGCCGTCGCCGGAGAAATTATAGAGAGGGTTTAATGGGGGTGGAAACGGGGACGGATGAGTTTGTAGTAGATGAAGGATGGTCGCCGGTGTGCTAGCTAAGGGAAGGGGTGGCCGGTGAAGGGGGAGGTCGCCGGAGGATGGGATCGGAGGGTCGCCAGAGGAAGTAGTGAGAGAAAGGTCGCCGGGTTAGAGAGAGAAGGGGGCGTGCGTGTGACTGATTGCAAGGGAGGAGGGGGTAGGGTTTTATTTATAATAGGGTAGTTTCGGGATTTAATAATTTTAATGGACTAGGTGGTAAATATAAATATTAGCTTGGACTAGATGGTAAATGAAAATATAGCCTTGGATTAGGTGGTAATTTCAGTTAGGATGAGGGATTAGGTGGTAATTTTCTCTTTTTATATTTAATATTTTCTTTGAGCTTTGAATATTAAATATTTTTTAAAATAATTTTAGTTTCTCAAATTAAATAGTATTTACTTTAAATTATAGTTTAATAAATTAATTCATGCATAAAAATGTTGTACACATCTAATTCATGTACAAGTAAGTGTTTGGGATTGATAGTTTTTCTAATCTTACCCTTTATGTTCAAATATTTACAACTGACCCCCTCAGCACTTAACATGAATTTGGATGAAAATCGTCAAAAAGCCCTAAATTGCGTAAAAATTGGCATGTCAAGCCCTAAATCGCCAAATTTTAGACGTCAGGCCCTAAACTGCAACCGCCTCGTAAACATTAGGCCCTAAATTGTAATTTGCCCTATTTTATAATATAAAGATTCTCATCTTAATTCTTGTGCCCACTTTTTTTTTTAAGTTTAAAATGAGACGGAGGGAGTACATTTTATGGTGATTTAAATATAAAGTGCGTTTGGTAACATTGGGCGGTAGATGTTGAATGTTGAGTGGGGAGAAAACGGCACGGGAATCCCTTTTAATTTTGAAAAGATCTTATTTTGGCACTTTCAAAATTTAAAACATTGTTATTTTACTATTAAAAAAAATATTAACCATAACTTTGTAAAAAAATTACTTTTCTCTAACTCTAAAATTCCAAAAGTTGTCATCGATTCACCATTTGAAATACTATCAGTAACAAGATTTGGAATTACATAATTGAAATTTCATAAAATTATGATCAAAGTTTAATAGAGGTGATTATAAAAAGGGAAAATTATAATTTAGGGCCTAATGTCTACGAGGCGGTTGCAGTTTAGGGCCTGACGTCTAAAATTTGGCGATTTAGGGCTTGACATGCCAATTTTTGCACAATTAAGGGTTTTTTGGCGATTTTCATCCAAATTCATGTTAAGTAGTCACGTGCATCGCATGTGACACAAACTAGGGGGTCAATTGCAAAATTTTGAAAATAAAAGGAACGGTCAGTAAATTGCTCATCCTAAACACTGTTTGTAGAAAAGTTAAATGGGTACAACATTTTCATGCATTGATAATATTTTAAATTATAAATTTAATTATCTATTAGTCATAAATAATGTTAGATAAATAATTGTAAATTAATAATTAAATTCACAACCAAATTTAATTAATTTTAATATAAATATTTAATTAATTATTAGAATAAAATACTCCCTCCGTCCCAAAATAATCTTCTCATTTGCCATTTTTCATTGTCCCAAAAAGTTCTTATTTCTACAATTTAGGTTTAAATGTTCATAAACACAACATGGCTAGTGAAGCAAGTGTTCCTATCCTTAAAAAGTTTGAATAGTCAAATGTGAAGATCATTTTGGGACGGAGGGAGTATTTTATAAATCATTGCATAACTCCTAACCCACCACCATAACTCCTACTGAACTCCACCACCACCATGTCTACCACCACTTACCAGCCGCCTCTGCCATCCATCACTTTCACTCTTACCGCCGCCATCGACCACAACTACCTCACCACCATCACTGTTCACACCGTCTCAAATTGAGCATACATTTAAATTCACAACACAAACTAAACTCAAATCTTATTACCTTTACATTTGCACATGCATTGCAGCTTTAACTAGAAATTGAAACCATAAATTCACAACCAAATTAACTCAAGTTTTGAATAAAAACCACTACACATAAACACCCCTCTTCTGTAACCCACAAAATCAAAAAAAGATCTGGAAAGGGAGGACTATTGAAACTGGATCTGGTCGACGGAGAGAGTCTGAGGGGGCGGCGAGTTTGGGGTTGGTTTTCGAGATGAAGGGGAGGTTTCCCCGGCATGAGGCAGTGAAGAGAGAGTGTCGGAGAAGAGACGTGAAAAAGTTATAGAGAAACAAGGGGCGTGGATGAAGAGATTACAGAGAAAGAAGGGGCGGTGGTGACGAGATGGGGCTAGGCAAAGAGAAGGGAAGGGAAGGTAGAACGGGAGGAGGATCGCCGGCCGGAGATGGAAGGGGCGGCGGCGGTCAATCTGATGCAAAGAAGAGAAGAGGGGAAATGATGTTTTTGGTTTTTAGGTTTTATAGGGCTATTTACTGACCGTTCCTTTTATTTTCAAAATTTTGCAATTGACCCCTAATTTGTGTCACATGCGATGCACGTGACTACTTAACATGAATTTGGATGAAAATCGTCAAAAAACCCTAAATTGTGCAAAAAATGGCATGTCAAGCCCTAAATCACCAAATTTTAGACGTCCGGCCCTAAACTGCAACCGCCTCGTAGACATTAGGCCCTAAATTGTAATTTGCCCTTATAAAAATTAAAGTGAGACTATCTTCCCATGGAACGTCTACTAGCCTCACAGTTTGAACCGTGACGAATCCAGAATAAATATGGGAGTATCAATTAGCCTAACAGTTTGGACCGCGACAAATCGAGAGTAAATATATTAAAGAAACTGCATTTCAACCATTTTTAAGAGATCCAAGTTTCTAAACAACTTAACCAGAAGTCTCCATAAATCAGAAAATACCGTTCTACAAATATACACAAGTTCAAGAAAATGACTACAACCAGATCCAGTTTTCGGCACAAGAACTAAAGAGCATCCCTTTTTCCGATGTTAACCATCAGTAAATTATGTTACAAAAATGATCAGCGTAAATTTAAATAACCTTCCATCCAAAACAGGGTCAAACTTGAGGTTATGTTACAACCGATGAAACAACTGCATAGCTTAATCATCTTCGCCCAAATCTTGCTCCTGCAAATGGGATAACTTGGTGAGAAATTTTAAAGATTTTGATGCTTATGGTGGGGACAGCTAAGAAAAACCACATTGAACAAAAAAATAATACTGTAGTTGATTTTAATTTATTGAACTTTGGCCAAATCCAAAAGATATAGTATTCAGACAGATTTTATAATACTCGTCTTGCTAACTGATGCATGCCAGTTTCAAGGACAGACAATAACTCCTACTCCCTCCGTCCCATAAAAGATAGTTTCCACTTTTGGTGGTTGATTTGATTGAATTTTGGCCAAAGAATTAGGGAAAACAAATTATCGAAATGAAATTCTAGACGTTTTTATTGGTATACACCATTAAAAGTAGTACCAATAACAATTTCAAGTTTTTCATTAGGATAAATAAACATAATTACTGATAAAAGTTCAACCAAATTTATCTAAAAAAAAAAAGTAAACTATCTTTATGGGATGGAGGGAGTAAAAAAAAAAGTGAAGATGCATGGTTATGCAGTACTCACAGAAACAACATGCTACACTGTGGGGTATAGTCTTTAGAGAGTAGGATAGAAAGTCAGTTTACAACTGAAAAGAGTAAAGAGAGGATATCAATTACTACCTCTATCCCAAAATGAATGTGCGAAAAGAAAAAAATTATCAAATTTGCTGTCAATCAAGAGCAATTTTAAAACAAAAAAAACGGACTTTCATTCTGGGAAGGAGGTAATAATTATTGACGACTAAGGGGTACTTACGCCTGTGCCGTTTAATGTTTCGGCAGAACTTGCTTCCGCATCGACATTTAAATGCTTTCACAGGATGTTCGTGATCATCAAAATCAATGCCATAATCCTGCAAGCATATTGCGTACAGCTGATTAAGAATCAACTTTAATAAAATACAATTACTGCTTTACAAGTGTTTTATATGATGAATTTCAATAACAAGTTATCTTCAAAACTAATTCATCTTTAATTACACCCTCCGTCCCAAAATGATAGTCTCATTAGCCCTTTTTGCTTGTCACGGAAGGTTAGTCTCATTTCCAATACTAATATTAAGGCTTCAAAATCACTCAATTACCAAAACTTGCATTGTAACCTTATTGGAAAAGTTAAATGAGACTATCATTTTGGGACGGAGGGAGTACAAGATTTCACATGCAAACGTACCCTGCTTCATAAAGGTAGGTCATCATCTCAAGTGATGTACACTAGTTAGCAGCCTTAAGAAACACCTCACTATCGCCATTTAGTCAAAGCCTCGGCTACAGTGATTTGATATCCAGATGAAACAGGCACCCAAGAGAGAGAATGGGTGGTGGCAAAAGGTGGTCCATGGAGAGAGAGAGAGAGAGAGAAAGCAAGTGAAATTGGCTGGATTTATGTGCCTACTTATCAAAGAGGGAGAGAGGGCCTGAAGATACATGGAGATATTAACAGGACGATCTAAATTTCTTTTTTCCTTTATTCTTAATATGAGTCACACTGTGAGGAGCACCTCCTCAAACATTAGTTTGAGTTGTGCATATTGTTTTACCCCACCCCCCCCCCCCCATCTCTTATGCAAATAAATATACTCCTCTGTCCCAAAATAAGGTCCCTACTTTCCTTCTTGGTTCGTCCAAGAGAGTAACGTTTTCACTCCCAAAATGGCAAATTAAGAAGAGTATCTTGGACAACTTTGCCTATAATTATGGATGGCAATTTGTTGGGACCTGAACCGTATCTGGGATGCTCCATGGGGCGGGTTTGGTAGACAATAAACCCGCTGGGTTCGGTATTCCAGTGAAACCAGCCCCGACCGCATAGTGTTGCCTATTACAAAATGTAGTACATCTGTATTTGCTAAAGTGCCCTTCATTCTTTGCCAACGAGTCCCTGCATCCTTTACTAATGAGTCCTTTTATCCTTCGTTACTAACCACTCTAATAGGCACAAGCATTGCAATCCCATTGGAGGTGTCACTCTACCCATATGAATAGATTGTGGCAATCAAGGAAACATAATTAAAAGCTTAAAAACATTGACTTGTCTACTAGGGTTTTCTTGAAACCTCACTTTGCAATCTGCCTCTTCTTCTTCAACTCTTTCTCTCTCAGACAGACACACATACACACCCAGACTTCATCCCCTTTCTCTCTTTCTCAAACACGCACACTCAGACTTCATCTCCTTTCTTTCAAATACACACGAACACACATAGAAAGAGTAGCGCACTGAAATGCCGTTTTCAACTCTCATGCACGCATTGCACGGCGACTGGCTCCTCCCGACTTCGTTTCCCCACTGATTTTTTGGATATATAACTTCCAAATCTGGTTTAGAAGGAACCCACCTGAACCCGCCCCGCTGCCATTCCTACTTATAATGCTTGTATGATTACAAAAAAAAAAAAAGAAAAAAGAATAGCTAACATATTTTTACCCACTTGCGTTATGAATAGTGTTTTACACAAATATGCCCTCGACCCACTTGAATTATATACACATTTTTTTGTTTTCTTAATAAGCGTGCAAAACCAAGATACGAACCTACTCCGGGACGGAGGAAGTAGTATTTATTAGCTTAGTTAACTGACCATCTTGGTCAGGTCAGTTCGCAACATAAATAGAACCTATCATGTTTATGCTCCAGAAGCAACAATCTTAAAATATATCCACAACAAAGAACGGGCCAAGATTTTTATTTCATGAGAAATCATGTAATTCAACCTCACTTACCCATGTTAGCTCTTCCAAAGCTTTCACCTTTCTTGTAGTGAAGAATGCAAGCTGCATGACAGGTACAAAAATCAGTCAAATACACTTATAACAAAGGATCAAATCCAGTAAATATAGGCGAGTAAATACGAATTGAAGAATGAATCAAGATACGTACATGGTAGTAGTGGTGGTCAGGGGTCTCCACTTCCACTGGAATCTCAACTAATGTAGAATCGAAACACCTACCAAAACAAGAAATAATTTCAACAAAAAACAAAATTTCACTTGGTGAGGGAGAGCATAGTAGAAAGGGGTAACAAGAAAATTGACGTGATGACTCTACTGCACTCAATAATTTACTTTCATTTTCAATAAATCTTTGTAAAAACATTATATCTGTGACCCAAGAGGCGAAAATCCTTCCAGCTCAAACATCCTCTAAATGCCTTCATTTTTTTATTTTTATTTTGACAGGTCTAAATGCCTTTGAATATAAGCACAATTTTCTTTTCAGGCAAGGCCACGCCACTTCTCTATATAATAATGGAAAACTCCACTACAAAGAATATTTGAACCAACCAACCAGGAAACTAACATGAATGTTTGAAAAATCAATGAACAAGGTTTACAAATCCAATTTGAAAATCATGAAAACAAGGAACAAATACATTCAGCGTTTTAGTAAAGTAAAATCAGAATTGACAAACTTCTAAAAAATGTGAAATATGGAAAATCATATCAAAAGCTATCCAATATACAAGCACAAAGGCAAGCATCTCAAAAAATAAATGCAGATAACCAGTGATTGTCATTAAATGCATGCATATGCATGTTTTAACAGGTAAGTTACCTATGATTGATGAATCTAGCAACATTGCCAAAGTGTGTAGCATCCAAACAAAGAGCTTCCTCATCCTTCAAATCGCTCTCGGAAGCCCAGTCAGCATCTAGCAAAACGGGATATGCATGTTCATCTTTGTTGGAACTTCGTGAAACGCGATCGTAGAGCTCCGCATTAGTCAACACCTCTCCAACGTATTCACAAACAAATGCACCTTTTGGAAGATCTTCCAACGTACGGAGCCCCCAGCCTTTTCCTCCTGGTGTCATGAAAACCTGGACATAATAAAGGGAATGAACATGTAAGGTGCGCCTCTCCGTTCCCCCCTCCCCCCCCCCCCAACACTTTTTCCCGTTCAAGATAAAGCACGAAAGAAAATAACAAATCAAACAACAAATTTAACCTGCAATTTGCGACTAATACCACGCTGAACAACTCGATTGCCACACTGTTTACTGCAGCCACACTTCCACCAACACTCCTTGATAAACTTCCTCACGGCATGGCCTTTGCATGGCTCAATAATTTCCTCATTTTTGGATCTTTCCAGAGGGCATTCACTGCAATAAAAGAGGCAGTGCTTCTGAGGGTTGCGATTCACAGAAATACATTCTTTTAGAAGTTCCTCCCTGACAAGACCTTCTGATGTATACGCAAATTCACCCCCACTTTGAAGCGCACAAGCACAAGGCGTGGACGATGATAGGCAATCACCCAAACATGTTGAGCAGCAATTATCATCCCCAATACGAGCCAGAGAGAAATTAAGATATGCATTCTGAAAAACTGCATTTTGGGGTATGTAATGGAAGGATGGGGGACAATCATTGTTGACTTCATTTACAAGTGAGATTATAACACTTTCTTGTCCTTTGGCTATATCAACATCAGGAGCTGACTGACACTCCTCAGCCGGAACGACCGCCAAACTTTGACAACTAGCGCCCTCATCCTCATCCGCATCCTCATTTTGTTCACTTTCCAACTCATTTTCATTGTTGTCAACAGCCATGTCACTAACACCATTCTGTTCCATGTGTTCAGCATTATCGACCACACCATTCTGTTCAACAGGTTTGTCGTCCACACCATTCTGCTCAACAGGTTTTGAACTGCCATCCAAACCATTCTGATCTATAGGTTCTGCAATGTCATCAACACCATAGGAGGGTGGAGGCACTTTGAGAATCTCAGCATCATCAGATTGCGTACCAATAGCATCCGCTGCACAACATTTTTTCAACAAATCAATAGGTGGTGTAACATTTACGTCTACTTGTGGTTGATTAGTGGAGTCAGATCCAAGTTCCAAAAAGCAATCACACATATCTTTTAGCAAATTCTTAACGGAAAAATTTGGATCCAGGATTTTATATGATCTCAGATATTTATCCTCTAAAGTTTTCAGAACTTCATCTGGATTAGGAATCTCTCCAAGAGCAGACTTACAGCTAAGAGAAATCTTGACCTCCCCTGACACCGACGATGCAATTTCAATGTTGGCAGTAGATTTATCAGAAACAACTGCAAGCTCATAAGTGTTCCTTTTTTCACAAGAAGCTGAAATTTCATCAATACTATCTTTTTCTGCACAAGATTTTGATGTTGGAGGCTCAAACCCACCAGCATCTCTCACAGAATCATGTCCATTTGCAAGATTTTCCTTGGGTAAGGACTCTGAAATTCAAAGTAATCACCCACATCATAGTTAGTATCATGTGCATAACCAGAAAATCTGTTATCAAAATGTTAACGAAGATATATTTCTAAGGTGCCATTCAGTTTCATAATTTTCATCTGAACAGCATACATGATCAGAACCGTATGAGCCAGATCAATTGTAATGGATAGTAATGGATACGATTAATTTCAAATTATAGTCCCTGACATCTTACCAGCAATTTATCACAAATTCATAAAGCTAATTCATAAAGTACCTTGTGCCACATCTTACCAGAGATTTATCACAACTTTTGAACACCTACTCTGTATACATTTGAGCTAGAGTTGATGAGCTAAAAAACGCATCCTTTATGCTTTATGAACTGGAGAATATCAACTCCAACACAATATTTAGATTTGATCTCACACCCTACTCAATGTGGGATGCCAACTCAGGTGCGGATATTCAAGTGCAGAATGTGGCTTTTCATTTTATTTGGTGCACAGCCAAGTTGGGGTTGGGGAATTTATATTCCTGTAAATCAAAAAGTTCAGAGTTGGTATCGAGAACCAGAGCCAAGAAGAGCGAGCAATATGGGTTTTAAGGTTGGTGGTTTTGGTGGTACGATTTGAAACAAAACGGAGAAGTGAGAGGAGATGATAATGATGAAAAAACCTAGCTTCACCAAAGATCTTTAGGCATCAAACCCAAGGGGATTGTATCACTCAATTCAGAAAATATGGCCCCACCAAAACATTATATCATTTCTCTATCAGATCAGATTAAATTAGGTTTGTTCTACTACTAAACCCAAAAGGACATAGTTCATGTTCTGAAAACTAGTTAACTCTGACAATTGACTCATAAAAACCTACTCAACATATATGAAGGACATGACCAATTTATTAATGAAATAAGACATAAGACCGAATCCAACACAACCTCTTAATCTAATAGTTTTCTATAATAGAACTTCACTAATTAAATAACTGACAGATGGAGGTCAACCCTCCACCTTCAACCCAAGCAAATTACGAAGCCTCTCAAATATTGTTCCTTGGCCTTCTTATAACTGCAGAGACTCTAGAATGTTACGCTAGAAAAAACAAATGCACGCGCTATGACTGCATGATTGAACACCAGCAAAAATCAAGTAGAGAAACTTTACAGGGGACGTGACAGAGACAAACCAAAGACATTGCATATCAACAAAATGTACTACTCAGTATGTAATCGTTCTAAATGGCAAAGAGCTATGTAGGGGTGAGGTTATTAAGATTCTTACTGAGAGAGAGAGAGACGGAAACAACATCAGCTGGGCAGAGAGGGAAAGCAGATAGTTTGTAAAATTCAGGCTGGCAGTATATGACAAGGGTTCTAACTTTCAATAAGGTTGAAGGTCCTCTATTATTGATTCTTTCTTCTACCTTTTTGTCTTTTTATTTTTTGTTGGGTGGGTAGGAGGGGATGGCAAATTCTAAGTATCACATCAGATACCATTATGCCAAGACAATACAGATAATATAAGCAAACATCATAGACATAATTGTCAATCCACTCATGAATTAGAACACAAGAAACTTTTTATTCACTTTGCAAGTGCAAGAGCACCACAAATCTTGCAGCTGTGTACTCATCTCTTCTAAAGATGATCGGGGACCAACGACCTTTGGTGCTGGCATTGCATTCAATTGTCAAGTATAATCACAATTCTCCCACTTAAGCCGAATGCTCTGAGAAGGCTTCTGTCCAAGCCCAGCAGGTAGAAGCTAAGCCAAATTTAGAGAAGATTTTGCCGATTGTTCCATGTTTCTCAAGATTCTTCTCTTCCTATAATACTTGTGTCAGACATTACTGAAGCCTGTAGCATAATCACAACTTTCAAAATGTTTCCAGAATTCCACTTTCTAACTGGCATTCTGGAAGAAAGGGTATCAGTAGTCAGTACTATAGAAAAGTTATAAAACTTCCCTCAGCAAACCCACTGATAAGGATGTCTTTTGTTAGGGGAGGTTGCATACCATGCAAGTCATTCATTATACACACGCCATGCATCTTTTATATAGAAGAAAGAGGTGGGAATACTTATTATATGAGAGGCCTAAGTAGTACTACTACTACCCCATACGAGAAACCAAAGGTTTGTCTTTAGATGGATAAGCCCGGCAGGGAAAGAAAGTAAAAGATAACAAGGTAACTCGAACTTGTTTCTTTTACAGTTAAAAGAATTGATAACAAGATTTGATCATAGGAGATTAGTAGTACCCGGAAGGATAACTGCAAGAGGGACCTCGTTACATGGCATGTCATCTGTAACCGGTTCGTCCTTCGGCTTTATCAAAGCAAGGGCCTTCGGTTTGGGAGAATGAACAACGCCAGGCTCCTGCTTAGGTTCTTTAAAGCGCACTCCAGTTGATGGCCTTGCCGAAATTGGCGTCTTCTCCTGGGGTACAAGAGGCTCCTTTCCTTTGTCTTTTAGACGCCCTGAAGTAGTTGAATCAGATTCTATCCTCTTGGTCGCGTCTGGTAGAGCACTTGATCTTTCATGTGAGACCAACACATTAGGTGATATAGGTTGCTTCCCTTTGATTCTACCAATTGATCGGGGCGAAACAGGCTGCGGTTCACACCTAGCATTCTCAGAATTAGACTCAGGAAATGCTGTCACTATTCGTGATTCAGGCTGGTGATGACCTGTTAAGCTAGAGTTGCCCGCAGAAGGCACTGCTTGTGCTTCTTGGTGTCTTAAGCGCAACCTCTTCAGGGGCCTTTCAGGCTCTTCATGCACCTGAGCTTCTTCTTCCTCTAACTCAACCTCCCTCTGACCAAAAAAAGAGTGGAATACAAGACCAAAATGAGAAGAAGACAGTGAACGAGGGTACAAGCACTAGAACCACCACAACAATCAATCACTACAAGGCTACAAGCATGAGTAATCAAGTAACGTACTTCAGGATTCTCAAGTTTTTTCTTCGTTTCTGCAGCCTGAAAATTTTGGTTTGAGCAAAGATAAGAACAAACAGTTTAAAGACAAAAATGGATGGAGAATAAATATGAAGAGAGAAAAAGAACAAACCTCAGAGTCCTGTGCATCAAATATAGCATCTGCAAGTGCCCTGTAATTTTCTTCTTCAATAAGCTCCCAGTTTTTCTCATAAAGCTTTAAAAGGCTTTTCAACACTGGTTTCACTATTTCTTCAGCAATTCCAATCTGTCTCATAGCCCGAAAGGCTTTAGCAACCCTGGGATTTGGTGCCATTTCTTATTGTGTAGTTACCTACAGCAGGCTGCAATCAACATCAATGTTGCAGAAACATAAAGGCAATCACTCAACTATGTAAAAATCACAGCCTTCTTTATTTTGCTACAATTCTCAAATGACGAGGATGGAAACATTAACATGAACAGAAAAGTAAAAGGAAACAAGAGAGCACCGGATAGGATTAGATATATGCAATTCAGCCATTAAATATAAACCCCTTTCAGAGACCTACACTAGTAGAAAACCTTCTCCATAAACAAGTAATCAGCTAAAAGAGCTAGGATATACTTCCCCCTCGCTATACTACACATGGATGCATACGAGAGCTCTTCCATATCAATTTTTCATTAAGACACAAAAGGAAAAATAAAAAGAACAAACCACTGCATTAACAAGATACAGAAAGTTCTGCAATACTCAAGAATATAATTGGTACAAAGTTACATTCATCTAACAGCAAAAATGAATTCTTTTCCCTGTGCTCGTTCCGCATAACTGATATATAATATTGGATCGTACGAAGCCATGACTAGCTGACATAATTGGCAGGACCTTGATCTAACAGATAAATGCTTCATGCCATATACTTGTGCTTTCTATCATCAGACTGAATTTATAAGAAAATCATAAAGCCAACAGATAGAGTGAAGAGATGAAGGTGTTCACTGCTATGTGCTTCAATCCATCATCTGTTGCTTTCCTTTGTCAGATTGAATTTAGAAGAAAAATCACAATACAGCAGATGGAGATAGTAGGTTTATATAACTGATACAGCTCTAAAGTCAAAACCACAAATTTTCGTTCTCTCGTCCGATTGATTTACAAGAAATCACAAAAAATGAAGAAACAGACCGAGATACTAGGCAGGCCTAGAACAAACAATACATGCGTCAATCATAATCACATTCTTTCTCTTGTGCGAAGCCATTCGTCTGACTAATGCACAATTCTATCCACAATCTTTTAGTTTCAGGAGGATACCTTGATCCAACTAATACAGCTTTCTATCCATAATCTTTTGATTCTATCATCAGACTGTTTTTAAGAACATCACAAAATCCATAGATAAGGTTAACAGGCGGAAGCCTCTGATCTGACAATGCACACTTCCATCTGACACGAGACTGTGTTCATAAAGAAAATAAGATAATTGACCAGCTTTTCTCTGCGAGCGAATTAAGCTAACGTCAACATGTTCCCCACAAGCACTAAGATCCGTTATATGACTGCTACATACTGAAGCTAAGACAAATATAAAGAATCTATATACAGTGATTTATGACTAGTCATTAGTATACTTGCAAGATAATTCTTTCTTCCTGAAGAAATGCAAGATGAGTACTCATTGCAATATATCAACAACCTAATATGGTTAGTACAACCATATGCAAGTAAATCAGTTATATCTCAACTACAACTCCCTTCGTTCCACGTTATAATCCAATTTCCAAACATAAGATTCAATATTTACTTTTTTTCAAAATAGGATATTTTTAGTGCACTGTAGAAAACCATATTCTCCCTCCCTCCCGGATTAAGGTTACTGGTTTGACTTTATTTACTTATTAAGGGAACAATAAAAAATCACATAACAATATATATATATATATATATATATATATATATATATATATATATGTATAAAAAAGTAATGCTAGTGGCATGAATAGTGTTTGGACAAATATGCCCTCATATGTGTGTGTGTATATATACATCACATATATATATATATATATATATCTATATATGTGTATATATACATCACATATATATATATATATATATATATATATATACACATATATAGATATATATACACATATATATATCTATATATGTGTATATATATATATGTGTATATATATCTATATATGTGTATATATATATATATATATATATATATATATATGTGATGTATATATACACATATATAGATATATATATATATATATATATATATATGATATATATATACACACACACATATATATATATATATATATATATACACATATATATATATATATATATATGTGTATATATGTGTGTACACACATCACATATATATGTGTATATATGTGTGTACACACATCACATATATATGTGTGTACACACATCACATATATAACATGGAAATTAGCATCATTCATATGAGTGCTTTTGTCTCGAGAAGAGCCAACAAAGGGGCAGCCCTCTCTCTATCTCGGTCTCCGTTTAGCATCATATATAGATTTGGAGAAAAGATTGGTTTTAGTGCGGATTAAGGGGCTGCTCCTTCACGCTGTGGCTGTGGAGGTGGGGGCGTCGCGGCCTGATAGAGGCAGAAGCGGGGGCCACCGGAGCTATCTGCGTCGAGTGTGTCGATTGAAAGAAGAGAGAGAGAACTCAAATGTCAGCGCAGAAATAGAAAGAGTAGTGCCGTTCAAAGTGGAATTCTTTGAAATTATTGAATTTTGAAGTTGATGTGAGGCATCGCCGATTGAGATGAATTGTTAGAGTGGTAGTGTGAATCCCCGGAGCTCCTTGAAGAGCGGAGGGTAAACCCGCCTGGAGGCGGGAAAGAAAGATAGGGAAGGAAACAAGAGAGGGAGCCACTTGGTACGATGGCTCACTCTCGATAAGGAAAGGAAGCGAATAACAGGGCGAGAGCAAGGTAAGAGATAGAAAAGCAGGTTGTGGTAGGAGCAGGAAGGGAGGAAAGAAAATAGGTAGTTAGGGAAGCGCTTAACAGTTTGAGAATTGGTTATTTTATAAATGTGGACTAATACTATTAATAGTAATAGTTAAATTACTATTAATAGTAATAGTTAACTTGTATATAAAAATAACGCAAAGTGTGAACATTATTCCGGGGCGTACCATAAAGAAAAGTAGAACTTTAAATTAGGACGGAGGGAGTATATCTCTAGTACAAAATAAGAGAACAAAGGTGTAAAAGTATAAAACTAATAACTCAAACTTTCAAATGTGGACTCTGTACATGGGGCTGAGAGAGTATTATTATTTTTGAATGTTTTGTTAGAGAGAATAAACCGCCAAATCGATCAACAACCTTGCACAAGCTCAAGCAACACAGAAAGAAAAGACAAATAATTTTACTCCCTCCATCTATTTTGATTGGCCACAATTGACTTTTGATGGCCAACACAAGTGAACAATGATCAAATATTAATGTCCCTAATCATTCTAATGAAATTTCAAAAATTGTTATTGATAAATCGCTTTGTAATACTAATAACAGATTTTAGAATTTCATTAAGACAATGAAATGTTTGATCGAAGTTCACTTATGTTGACTATCAAACGTCAAATGTGGCCAATCAAAATGAGACGGATGGAATAACATTTTATAAGAGCATAGACTTTTTATTAACCCTTCTGTATGAGAACCCATAACATAAAGCAAACCCACAAACCTACTCTTTTATATCCACTCAATAAATTTCAACCAGAAATAAAGTAAGCCAATTAATTCAACAATCATCTTACCAACTAATAACCTTCTGGAGTAAATCAGACCATAAAAGCCTGCACTTTACAAAAACGTTCAGAACCAAATTTACAATATGTATAGATCAACTACATAACTAAGCAGATAATTAACCAGAAATGCTAATCATTTCCGATCACAAAATTAGCTATACCAAAAAATGAAATCGCCTACTGGTTTGCAAGTATAAGTTAACTGGGAAAAAAAATCCCAATTTGCAAAAACTCTAATTTTAGCTCAAACAACTCAACCCAGTAAAATTAAAAAACAAAATACATGAAAAAAAAACGGGTTTCGATTTATTTACTTGAACAAGCCCGTAACTAAAAAGATAGAAGGCGCGACTGAGTAATGAACTGAATACATATGCGAAAACATACAATGTACTATTCCCCGATTCAACGGGCTAGAACCCTAACTGATTTTCGAATTAATCGGGGGTTTCGTTAAATAGATTTCAGCGTCGAAGGAATTAAACGCATCAGCAGATGAATAAACAAGAGAATCAAAATTAGAGGAGATAACGAGTGATAATAATACAAATTGGGGAAAAAGGGTCAGCTAAACATTGTTTGCGAAAAGGACAGTGCGTGTGTGTGAGTGAACAAATACATTGCTGTCATGGTGGAGACATACCCAACGTTCTTGAGCAAATTGGGGTGGGAGAGGGAGAGGGAGAATGGCAGGATGTGTGTGTTTTAGTGTGAGAGACGGAGAATTGGGAAAAATTGCAGGGGCGGGGGGCTAGGGAGGTTTTGGCGAGTGGAGAGGGAGGGTGAAATGAATTTTAAAGACGTATTTACCCTCGCTTAGAAGAGGTGCGTGGAACGTGATGAGTAAGAGTACATTTGTCAATTCCTTATGTGGTTTCTTAATTGGGATTTGACTTTTATTTTGTACTCCCCTCCGTCCAGAGGTAAGAGTCTTATTTTCTATTTTGGTACGTCCCAGAATAAGAGTCTTATTCTTAAAATGACAAAGAATATTTACTATTCACCCTACTAATTCTCTCCCATATTTTACTTTTATACTCACAACACCAATCAATTCACTATTCTCTCCCACTCATTCTCTCTCCTACTTTACATTTACACTCACAACATTTACATCACTTCCAATATTTATTAATAAGCGTGCAAATGAGGGGTAGGACTCTTACTCCGGGGCGGAGGGAGTATGTTTTTACAAATTTATCTACTTATATTATTGTCAGAAAAATTGGCTCAAAGCCAATAAAGTAATGGTACATATTTTTAGCGTAAATTAGTATTAATATGCGCAAATTTAGCTACATTTCGATCTATTTTTATAATTCTGATCCTATCACATTTGGAGAGGAAAACACATGATTTCTAATATGATTGTTTCGAGGGTGCAGTTTCGGTTTGTCTCTTTTTTTATGTAGTCCCGAGCTTGAATTGAATCTGTTAGGATGATGATGTCGATCTGTAAAGTTATTAGGCCTTTACATATAGCTAAGCATTCGGTTTGGAGAGGAGAGTTTGCTCTACATGTGCTACTACTAGATACTGTCCTTCATGTTCTTGATTCCCATAGTTCCGATCCTATTCCAGCCTATTTGCCATTCTTTTCCATGATCAATCGGTAATTAAAATTTGAGATTAACCAGTGTTTGTGTTTTTGAGATATTTTTCGAGGGTCTTTTCATTGAGAGTACCAAGCCTCAGTGGGGTTTAATTTTGGTTTCTTGGAGTGCTTCCAAAAAGGGGCGGGTTTCTAGTGGGGTTTTGATGTTTGATTTTCTGAAGGTTTTCAGTGGCTAAGGTTAGGATGTTATCTATCAAGGGGTTTGCAAAGTTGAAAACTATATCATTTATGTTTTTCTAGATTTTTCAAAAAAAAACTAATAGAACGAAGCAAATATCTTCAGGAGAAGGGAGGTTGTGATCCAAAAGAGAGCCATGAAAGAAGGATTTGGTTTAAGAGGAAAGTTGTAGGGGAGGAGGGGATTTTACTAAGGTTCGGTTCCAGGTGATTTGGGAAAGGTGAATGATAGAAAGATAGGGGTTACATTTTCCTTTGATGTTCCACATTGACCGCAAAGAGTAAAGTTTTATGCATTTCCTATGAATAAA
Organism: Campanula takesimana; assembly: GCA_026119855.1. Taxonomy (NCBI): domain Eukaryota; kingdom Viridiplantae; phylum Streptophyta; class Magnoliopsida; order Asterales; family Campanulaceae; genus Campanula; species Campanula takesimana. The sequence goes on from JAOWBW010000009.1 coordinate 149,249, forward strand.
GGTTTTTTGACCAGGGAGAATGCTAGAGAAGGCTCGCCAAGCAAAAAAAAAATGATTTTTAGTTTTAGGGGGAGTTTCCAAAGAATTTTCGAGGTCTTCTGTTGGTTTGTGCTTGTTCTATCAATAAAAATTTGTTTTGTATCCTTGTGCTCCCTTCCGAATTCGAATTGATATTGGTCTTTTTTTACCTTTCAAACATATTAAGTTAAATGAAAGTTCTGTGAATTTGAAAATGATATTAATTCTATGAGACAAAAAAAGTAAAATGAGACTATTATTTTCAAACAAAGAGAGTGACTGAGAAAGAGAGTGATCTGTAAGATTCTGTTCAATCAGGAAGCAAGTCGGGTTGTTGGGTATGCTTATTACTTAACACTCCTACTTATGTTAGAATTGATCGATACCATCACCTAAGTTTATTTTAAAGACTTTAGGACCCTATGTAAGAAGTTTTATAAATTCAATTTTAGCTAAGTCCTCTTTATAGACTAGGCTTAGTGTTTAGGGCTGAAGCGTTGGATTTGAGGTCTCAAGTGAAATTGACTGAATGGGATGTGCATGACTCCCATGCGCAGTGTAATATCTCAAAAAATTAAGCACGACGTTTTGGGACGGATCAGAAATTAAAATACAAATGAAAAAAAAGGGATATGGGACGGATTTCGTAATATAAGAAATTGAATTTTATTTATTAGTGGGTCACCTTTTGTCAGGGAGAAGCTTTGTTAATTTTGACAACAATTAGACTATCACATGGATTAAGGGTGACGTGGCTATGCTAGGATTAGAATGAGGTGGAAATAATTGCTTGATATATTGATGACTCATCTTGTTGTTTACGCTTTTTTGTACATCTCAGTTAAGTTGATTAGAGAGAGAGAGAACATTTTTGCATAGTTGAGCTGAGTTCGACTGAGAGTATTTGGGGAAATAGACAGTTCAAAGTTTCTTTCTTAATTTGATTTTCTTACTTTCAATTATTCCTCCATTCTAAAATCTGATTTCACCAAAATGTTCGGGGCGTCGAGTAGATCAAATCTAGCCGATCAGAAAAATATGTCAGCGGTACTATTTCCGGTACTATTTCCGTAGCAAGTAAGTTACTACTCCCCTTTAAATTATAATATTGCTCATGCGTATTATATGTGATACTTTTCTTGATAATTGTTGTTTTGTGGGAGTATTGGAGCTATTTGTTAATTGGGCTATTTTGTGAGTATTCTCACTGTTGGAATCATTTTTTGGGTTTATATACATAAGATAAGAAGGTTGTGCTTCCAACTTGGAGGTCATGGGTTCGATCCCCCCTCCCTAGAAGTTAGAGAGAAGATTTTCTCTCCTTAGGATTTGTCTCCTAGGCGCTTCTATTAATGATTATGTATTGAGTTCAATTATTATTTAAGTAAAAAAAAAAAAAGATAAGAAGGTTGTGAAAGTATTTTGGAGACGGTGAATTAGAATTAGAATGTTAAATAAATATTTGGGGGAAGTTGTAATAGTACTTTTGAGACAGTGAAATAAAGTTAGTGTGAAAGAATTAAATATCACTGGTGGAGGTGAGTGGGCGACCGCCCAAATAGGGCCGGCAACCGCACATATTTCTGGATTGTTTTTTAGCCTGGGAGAGTGTATTTGGGCGACCGCACAAACTGTTGTGGGCGACCGCACAATCTGCTGGAAAAACTAATGTGTTCCAATTTAAATTATTTTGGATTCATTTTATGTTCAGGCCTTGAGTCCTATTCTAGGATACATAGATAGGCGTTGTGGAACACAAGGGTGTTAAGAATTGGTTCGATTATGAACGGATGTAAGGCGTGAAATGGTGGTTAAATGCCTACGGATTTGTTTAGCATCTTGATGGTGTATTTATTCGGATTCCCTATTTGGGAATCATAAAGGTAAAGAAATGGTTGAGTTCATAGTCATCGTACTATATGGGTAACTCATAGGAAATGTTCGACTGTAAATACACGGGGTGTATTTGTGACTAAGTATGATATGAGTTTGTTTAACATCCTTAATGTGGTATTGTTCGGATTTCATGCTTTGGAATCTTACGTTAAAAGGAATGGTTCGTTTGTGATCAAGTGGGAAATTTGTAACCGTTTTGGTTCATTTTGGTGTTGTTACATCTTTATGATGCTTTTGTGGGATTTCTTACTTTGAAATCCTTTGTTTGAGAAATGTTTCTAATGCACATGGTTGTTGGGCTCTTTATGAGCGGTTTATCATCTTTATGATGTACTTGGTATGGTTCCCTATTTTGGAATCATATACTGATTGTGCTTTCGTTTAAAGTCCAGCTGGTCTTATTTGGTTGAGTCGGGCAGTGGTAGAGATTATAATGGCACCCGAGCCAAGTTTATTATAATGTCTTCACTGGTAACCCCTTTTTTACCCCTTCCATGATGGTGTTGGTTGGGTTGAGCTATCTCCCTTGTGTGAGTATTCTAGCTACACGTTTTGGGTTATGACTTTGTGTCGTTCCCCCCCGGTTGTTCTTGTTGTTGTTTGGTTCCGGAACCCCTGCTTCAGCTCTTTGATGCTTCCCTGTTGATGCTGATCTTCGATGCGGCTCTGTTGATGATGTTCAGATTGTTATATCCTTTTAGGAGAACCTTGGCTCAGTATCCTTTGTTATGTGTTTATTTCAGCTTTGTGTGCTGCATGATGAGCTGGTCGTTATTTCCAACCGGTATGGGACGGTTGGCGATAGGGAGCCTCTCATTTGTTGTGTAATATGTGTTATTCAGTTATTCAGTTTATATGCATAATATTATGCCATGTAGCTGTATTAGTAACTTACTGAGATTTATCTCACCTCGTTCCTTTCAAATTTGTTTTCCTTAGTTCACAGGAAAACTAGAGGTTGTAAGCTGTGAGATCTGAAGTTATGGGACTGTTCTGAGCAGGTTATACTCTTTTGGGGTAGTTACTCTACGGAGCTTTTGTGTGTTCTTGTTGTGAGGCCGTGGTTGTACAATGTACAGTGTTATGTAAGTACTGTTGTCTTTTGGGTATATATGTTATTAGTCATTCTTTCTTCCGTACTTGTAGATAGTCTCCGGGTTGTAATCTCGTTGAGGTGTAGTCTTAATAGCTGATGTGGTTTGGTCATCGACATGTTTATGGTATTATGATGGTTTTATAGCAGAGTTCACGCGCCTGGTTCGGTATTTAGCATTTTGGAGATGTATATTATGCTATTTTAATATTTATGAAATTTAGAATTTTCGGGGCGCGACACGTAGCGCCCCATCTGCGCACCCAATGCGCATGGCTCTCATGCGCGCGCAATTCTGCCTTAGTCAATTCTCTTATTTCCTGACCGCACCTTTATGAAGCTTCGAAAGCGTCGTGATTAGCTACGCTTTTTGGAATGAGTCAAAGTGCTGATGTGGACAAACGACAAAACGTGCACACTCAGCATACACGTAGATAGAGACGCGCCTCATATTTGAAATTCAAAATGAAGACAGCTGTCATCCTTCTAAAAGAAGTTTGAAGTTCATCCACTTGCTCTGTCTCCAACGGCTATAAAGGACACATGCGCACCAATCACATTGTGCCAGCACATTTTCCTTGCTCAGAGCTCCAACGTCTAGTTTTTAAAGCTCCACAATAAATAGCCAGCTCTTCCTCACTTTCCAAGCTGCTTGTGTTTTGCTCTCTGAAAGAAACTTTTGAAGATTTGAAGATTGCTTGCTCGTTTCCAGAATTCTCAAGATCAACCTTCATACCTTACCAAGCCCAGATCCTAAAACCTTGTAACACCAGAATCTTGTGCTCTCCATCTCATAGATTTAAAGAGCCCAGATTTCTGACACACACACACCTCTTGAAGTTTCGATCTCATCGATCATACTTCTTGAGAAACACTGGTTATTGTCCAGGATTTTGTTCTTTCATAGATTATAGATCTTTGAGTTAGTTTGTTCTAAATCGTTGTAACTTGTAACTCTCTCTGTCTCATAATAAGATCTCCATTAGAAATCCAAGACTAACCATCTTGGTAGAGGACGTAGATTTTTTTCCGATCGAACCTCTCCAAATAGCTTGTCTATTTATTGTGCTTTACTTTCTACATTTAAGCTTTTCTGATATATTGCTTTGTTTGATCTTTGTAGATTGTCTTGCACTATTTGCATCGTGTTTGTGTGCTTTTTGCCTTAGTTCTATTTTGCGCCACTCTTTAAACTAAATCTTAGTGCGTGCGTATTTACACTTCTGCGCATAAGTGATTTCTTTAATTTTTCGCTATGCATTTCACACTCCGTTGCGCGCTATACTTAGCCAATATTTGAGTTGTGCGCATTTGCCATTGACTTGCAAAAGGGTTTGAAAAAAAATTTAAAACGCTATTCACCCGCCTAGCATTTTTCATACCATTGTTGCCCCTTTGGGACCAACATGGGTATAATTTCAAAGTCGGTAAATCTCTCCCTATCAAACACAGTATTAAGTATAAATTAAAACGGATTTTTCAGTTTCACTTGAATTAATAAAACTAAAAAAATATTAAGTGCTTATTATTGTGTATAAAAGAAATGATATACAAAAAATATATATATATATATATATATAAAACGGTCAATTTACTACCTAGTGGACTAATTAAAACATTTATTACCTTGTTCGAAAATGGCGATGGATTGGGAAGACTCAAGCAAACTTGGACGAGGGTGATAGAAAATGATATGAGTTTACTTGAATGGAATATGAATATGGCGCTGAAGAGGCCAGAGTTGGGGGGGGGGGGGGGGGGGTTCATGTGTGTGACAGGTGTTAAAATATATAAATTTTTTTACTATCTTTTACACATCTATTCATTTATTATTATTATTATTATTGTTGTTGTTGTTGTTGTTGTTGTTGTTGTTGTTGTTGTTGTTGTTGTTGTTATTATTATTATTTATTCTCCTTTTATTATTTTCGTTTTCTATTTTTCTCCCATCACCTATTTCTTCTTTTAACATTTTTTTAACCTTTTTTTTACATCTTTTCCTTCACGATGACGTATGAGGATTCATGTTAACCGACCCCAAACGATTTTGGAACTAAGGCTTTGTCGTTGTTGTTTGTATTACCTACTTAAAAAAGCATTTAATGTCGTCGTCTCATAAAGATGACTGTTTATTTTTAATGGTCAATCCATATAAATTTTGATCAAAACATAATATTCGACAGATTTTCATTTTAAATTGTAAAAATTGTTATTGATATGTCGTTTGTCTCAAAATAAATATTATACGTTCCCCAAAAAAATAATTATATGCTTAAATTAAGAAATACTATTAGTATAATTTTATAAATGCAACGTGCAAATACATACATTTAAAAAAAAACGACAGATTACAACATTATGGATGGTGACAGCAAATTATTAAGTGATTTATTGAAAAATAATTTATAAAATTTCACTGAAACGGTTAGATTGATATAAATTTTTAGCCGAAGTTCACTTGAATTGACTAATAAAAATCAAATGAAATTAATTGTTTTAAGGACGGATGGGATATAAAAAGTGATTTTCTCTTTCACGAGACATGATCTCTGAAATTATAAATTATAAATTATAAATTATAAATTATAAATTATTTATAAATTATAAATTATAAATTATGAATTATGAATTATGAATTATGAATTATGAATTATGAATTATGAATTATGAATTATGAATTATGAATTATGAATTATGAATTATGAATTATGAATTATGAATTATAAATTATAAATTATAAATTATAAATCAGAAATTATAAATTATAAATCAAAAATTATAAATCAAAATTTTTAAATTTAATATCAAAGAATATTAATCACTTATGTTTGAAATAAAAAGCAAGTTATTAAAAAGTATAAAACTAAACTGCCACCACGGATGCCTCAATTAAAAATCCTCGTTTTTCTTTTCTCCAAGCCAAGAGACAGAGAAAGATTCAACAATAAACCTCACAGATTGTGAAGTTTGACTTTATCACTAAGGCACTCTTTTGAAGACACATGTTTTTATGTGAACTATCTAAACTACCCATACGAGCCCTGTATTGAGATGTATCAACTATTAAGTGGACTTTGGATCTATGACTGGGGAAGGGGGAGGAGAGGGTGGAGAGGATGTAGGTGGGGGAGGAGGTTGGGTGTGTAATCGATGGGTGTTTGGGTGGGATTGTAGATTAATCGGATGAGCAAAACATGAAGTCAAACATGGTAATGAAAAGAGAAAAAAAAAAAAAAAAAATAACAGTAAAGTTCCAAATTTTGATTATAGAGAGGTTTGACAAGAGAATATAAGTTGGGGTCAGTGGGTATTTTGTCAATTTATTATATATAATGTCTCAAAATAAAAGTTTGATTTTTCAAAGTTTTATCTTCAAATGACAAAAGTGAAAAAATAAAATAAAAATTGCTATTGCTACTCAATATATACAACTACCCCACTTGTTCACAAGGTATATGATATCTTAAGACTATTTGATATGTATTTTAATTCATCTATATCTGAAGTAATAAGATTATTTTGAGTAAAATTTACACGAGTTTATACAAAATTTCAAGCATAAAATGTGATTGTGTTTATACAAATTTCATTTCATGTTTGAAAAAGCATTGTAATTGTTACATGCCAAATTGGCACAAATCTTATTTATAACTCATATTTTACTTTATTAGACATGTCAATTAGCTTCATTCGAGTGAAATGTTTGGTCCAGATTTAAAAATTATTTGTTAGGTCAGACAAATCGCCAAATTAATCTCAACCAAACATTTCGTGAAAAGGGAAATGTGGTCAATCCAAAACAATGGTAATAACACGCTCCAATATGCAACAATTACAAGTTCCCTAATTTAGGGAAGTGATGAACATTCAGAACTAAAGATTTTTAATAAATATCTGAAAATATGAAATCGTTATACTGCATAATACCATACTTATACTACATGCATCCCGAATGATTGTCGAAATTTATTCTCAATCGAAAGCAATTTTAAACATTCATTTTCGGAATGAGGGAGACTATTGATTCACTTGTACTGAGTTGAGAAAAAGAGTTAAGATGTTCTCTCTTCCATGTACATATTCTCAACCCAAAATAAATGTCACAATTGATAAGTTTTACTAAATTGCCATCAATCTTTACACATACGTAGGAGCTTAAAAGCAGAAGAGAAGCTAGATTGAAGACAAGTGCTACAAGTACAATGACTGCTCATTTTGGGACAAGAAGAATTAAGCATGTTTTCAAGCATCTATCCTTAACCTATTTTGGTTTTCCTTTTGGTCCTTGATGTACCTAGTTGCAGGATAAAGTGGTCCTTAACCTATTTTAGTTTTCCTTTTGGTCCTTGATGTACCTATTTGCCGGACAAAGTGGTCCTTAAAATCGTCGACATGGCTTGTTGACCGAAAGGAAAACCAAAATAGGTCAAGGACCACTTTGTCCTGCAAATAGGTACATCAAGGACCAAAAGGAAAACTAAAATAGGTTAAGGACCAATTTATCCTGCACCTAAGTACATCAAGGACCAAAAGGAAAACCAAAATAGGTTAAGGATCAAAAGGAAAACAAATCAATAGGTTAAGGACCAAATAGGTGTTTAACTCCAATAACTTTGGGTCACTTTATTTACCCTAATGAACATCGCAAACTTGTTACCGTCACTAGTATTTATAATGATGTATCAATAACAAGTTTTGAAATTTAATTAGGGTAATTAAATTAACCTAAATTTATTGCCCATCGTACCTTTGTATTAACAACAAGAAAGTGGGAAGATCATTTCGGGAAGGAGGGAGTATATAGAGAGGATAAGGAGCACAGAAGGGATCCAATGGAAAAGAACTTCATAAATCAAATACAATTAAGTCTGAGACTCTGATACAAAAGATCAACAAAGACCATAGTCAAATACTCCAATACTTCGCTAAATCTTTAAAATCAACTTCCTGGGAAGTTTATAAAGAAGCCAAGTAAGCCACCAGATCCTTATCCAGCTGAATCTGTGACAACAGATACCTAAGAATCCCAACATTTAGCTCTCTCTAAGTGATCCATGGGAATGCAGATCCAGGCGAAAAAATGGAATTAATTATCAAAACATGAATTAATTTTGGCTTCCTTATTGAATAATACTAGGGTTACAAAATCTTGCTCACAAAATCCTAAGTGTAATGATTTTATTGGTGTTTTTAATTAGAGTGTGGCGGGTCCACTATCGATGAAACCAATAAAATATCACCAACTCATTTTGTGAGCAAGATTTTGTGACTTTGTTTTGTACCCCTAGCATTGCTCCTTCTTATTAGATAAAGAGCTTGACTTCACCTACGTTCTCAAAAGCCTAATGTGTACTATAGGGCAAAACTCACAAACCAAGCCCATGGCAACTTGCACTTGGTTACATAAGAGATTCTATTAATACCTTCCAACGTAGAGTGTGGCAATCTAATATTCACCCAGGTACTACGAGATAATTATCTAAAATCCCTCACGGAACACATGCATAAGGTCACAAAGTACAATCGCACTGATTATCTTATCAGACACACAAGATGGCTCAATCCCTGAACAGGGAGCTTCACCCTTATTTGAGATGTGAAGGGGTTAAAAAAACAGAATAAAGTAGGGTGTGAAAGGAAGGGGAAAGGGAAAGGGAAAAATCATTAAAAAAAAAAAAAAAAAAAGGAGGGTGTAAGTAAAGGGAAGGGGAAGCTAACCTTTTGTTTCCCAATTGTAGTCCAATGTCCATGCTCAAAAGGAGCATTCACTCTAGATATACACTTATCTAACAAAGAGGTAAAATCAAGGAGCGGGCTTATTGCAGCTTTAATACCACTGCAGGTATTGATGTTCTGGCTGGAATCAACACTTCATTCGCACTATTCATACTTGGGGCACTTGTATGCACGCACACACACACACATATTGGGAGAGAGGGAGAGAGAGATTTTGTAGTCCATAAACATCTTTGAATTAAGAGACGCTGCCCCGACCAAGAGGTACAGCTCGTACTGAATCACTCTTGTGGGTTAGTAGAACTTTAAAATACAACAGACCCCAAGTATCAACATAAAAAGGAATGTCCATAGCCACACTCTCTTCCCCTTCTATTCCACCATATATTCACTCCAATCAAAATCAATCTAAGAAGAGAACTCCAAAATAAATTGCCCAAATTATGGCGTCAATGAAATAGTTCCTAATCTATATTCTGCCATAGACGTACACTAGCTTCACTTAAACAAACTTCTTACTTGAGATAATAATTGAAAACGCAACACATAAGAGTTTCTCAAAAGGTTAATGATATCTTGACAAAATATTCACCCTGCGCAAATAGTGGCATTGCCATAAAGCCATTATATTTAAATATTTAAAAAAACATACTTTGGAACAAGGAGAGCAACATGGACACCAATAAATCCATGAACAAATTATTGCAGCAGACAGTATAAAAGGATAAACCCCAAGCTAATTAGTAGCTAAATGAATATAATTAAAAAGACAAAATAAAAAATCAAATTCTATCGCAATCGTCAGGCCACATAACCAAGAATCAGAGAACTCCAAAATCAATATAGCAAAAAACAGTAGAAAACCCTAGAAAGTACTCAATTTCTATGACCTGATGATAACCGACGAAAACCGATCACTTTTGAGGAGCGACGGCAGGGGTTCCGAGCAAGCTAGCCTGCTGCATCTCGAGCTCAATGAACTGCTGCTCACGATCCATCTGAATGATGAGGGGAACAACGAGGATCAATAAAGATGTTCCGAGGATCCATGCGGCCTTGCCGGTGCTCTTGAGGAGCTTCTTGGAGACGAATCCGGCGTCGGAGGCGGCGCGTTTGCCTTTGTAAACGATGGGAGATTGGGATATGGTTGATGAAACCCTAGCTAAGACTCCGTCGGTTCCTTTCTTGGCCGCCGCCGCCATTGTTGCAAGAAGTAGTATTGTTGTTTGATGAGAAAGAGGTTTTTTGCAAAGAATTGCGGCTGCGACTCGTTTGTAATTGTAGGGTTCTGCCCGATCAATCACAGGGTATTACTCCGTCTTATTTGCACTCCGATGCATAACTTAGGTTAGACGACACGGCCAAAAACGGGCACGGTCTTAATATTTGGAACATGTACGGGTGTGGGTACGGTTCAGCCACGGGTCAATCGTGCATGGGTCCACGGGTTTGCTACCCAATTTTTTTTTGAAATTTTAACTTGTAGATTGTTAATAGAATTCGTTAAAATTTTAATGGACTCTGTTTAAAATGAATTGAGTTTTTATGAAGTAATTTATTTGGGGATGGAATGGTATTTATAGTTAAGAATTTAATTAGGATTACAATTATTTTTTAAGTATGAAAAGTCGTAAAAAAAAAACCCAGACAAAACGACTATATTTTGGTAAAACTCCCGTTAGTTAACAGGACTTAACATCATAAGTTTAAATTTCAAATGGATTGATTGGGTTTGGGGTCCGGCTTGGTAGGTAGACATGCCCGATTCACGGTTTGCCAAACACCAAAACCGTTTATGAACCGTTAACTCACGGTTCACGGTACGGTTCAATGGTTTACGGTACAGTTTACCGGTTCATATTGTTTTAACAAAGAAAAACACATTTTGAGCAGTTTTTAGGCAATTTTTTCTAAGTTTGCTTATATATATATATATATATATATATATATATTAATATATATATATGTATATATATATATATAATATATAATACCAAGGTGATTTACTTTTTCCTAATTAATTTTTTATTGAGTAAATCTTTAATTTCTTTTTTACAATATTCTAATAATTCTTGATTCATTTGTATAGGTCTTGCTTTTGTGGGTATTGTTTGTTCGTTAAAATTACATAATTTTCTCTAAAAATGTATCTTCATGTATTTCATATGTTTGTATTTGATCTAAATTCAATAAAACAATCTTTATTGCAGGCAATGGCAAATATAAATGAAGAAACCATTCTCTTTTCAAATCAATCATTACAAGAATTGGAAAAATTAAATAAAGAGACATTACTCATTTCACAAATAGAACAGGAACAAACTTGGGACATTTTTATTGATGGAAATCGTATTCATTTAAATACTTCCAACTACATAAATTATTTCTACAAAAATCACCAATACTTCTAAAAGAATGCCAAAACTTTCACAAAAGAACCCCTTTTCACACAAAACTACAATGCTTAGATTTCATATACATGATTTACAAGAAATCTTTTGAAAATAAATCTTCTTCGCCTTTTTCAATTCTTATAAAAAATGAAATCTCAACTTTTAAAAGACTCACAAATTGTATTTACAATGATCATTATCCAAATCTTCAGGATTTTTACATATGCCAGATTAAGATAGTCTCGTACGAGAATATTGAAATTTACATACTAAAATTCCTCCCTGTTCAGAATGATTACAGGAACTTCACTCAAATGAAAGGCCAAAGAAAGAACAAACAACCATACAAATCAGACCTCTTACAAAGCTCCAATCTTCGTTCCTGACAGAATGCCCATTCAACCAAAATTAGAAAATAGGTTTGCTACTCTTTCCCAGATGCAAAACCATTCTCTCCCCCAATCACAAAGGAAACTTCATCTTCAGAAAACAGCTACTTACAAATCTGCCCTCAAAATAAAAACCCACAAACTTCTCAACTCAATCGACAAATCATTCCTAGTCCTCACCCTAAACAAACACCGCCCACAAATTATTTTATAAAAATCATATCGATTCTATTTGTGTCCTAGAACCAGAAATCTATGAAATGACTGACAATTGGCATCCTTATCAAATATCACAATTTATTTTACCATCGTTGCACAATTATATTCCTGATAATTTATGAAGAACCAATTTTACTATGAAACCATTTTGACACAAACACAAATCCGCCACTTTTCAATATTCCACAGACCATGTTGATAACACAAAATTCGTTATTGCAAAGTTAAGATTTTAAAATTCCTGACTTTATCAGATTGGGGTCAAAAACCAAATGACTCTCGAGATTTATAAATTCAAACAATTCAGCCAGATTTAATTATTATGACTATATCTTGGCTTGGTCAAGGGCATTTTTCAGACAAAACAAATCTTTTTCTCTTTCATATTTCTTTTATTTATGTCCGAATTTTTCCTTCCTATCCTTATTGGTTCATCAATGGTGGAAACTTTCAGACTAGACAATCAATCGTCCCAACAAATGTACAAATAGCCTTCGAGCAATGGTCAACAAAAGTTTCTTACCCAGACACATTTTCTCAGTCTCCTCTTTGGGCCTTATTTTGTCACATTTTAAGGTCCCATGGATTTTTATGACAGAATTTGACTTAAAAGAAGAACAAATGTGTGATTGTGTGAAAACACAAAAGTGTGAGTGTGTACAAAAGACAATCTTACCAATCTTGATTCGAAAGTACAAAATAAAATGGTGGGACAAAACTGAAATTTCTCATTGCAATTCTGAGGCAGTGTCAAAATACTTCCTTTCAAAACCAGAATATTGCAAAACAATTCCCCTCAAACAATCACAACAAAATGAAGAGTTTCTAGCCAAGAAACAACAGATTATGTCCCAGATGGCTAAATGTACAAATCCAACGGATCTTGAACGACTAATGGTCCAATTAGTGATGAAGGAAGTTCATCCTCTATGAACGAAGGTGATACACAACCCAATGATGACTTTCTACACACAACCAGACGATCTAGAATTAGATCTGTGAAAGCTGCACACAAAAAGATGATCTCTCCACCATCTCAGTCACCATGGCCCACACAAAAAGAGAAAGCATCTCCAACAAATAATTCAAAAAGAAGAAGGCATCTGCAACAAATAATTCAGCCGCCCCTGGCCCACTGGTCACAAAATTCAACAAATAATTCAGCCGTCCTGGCCCACTGGTCCACAAAATTTCAAAAGAAGATTCCTCTTGCCGACCTGCAAGACAAAGTTCAGTAGTATATAAAGATTAGATAGCTCATTGTAACAGGCAGGCAAAATTAGTATCAGTTTTAAA